>JAQFXU010000020.1:0-154718 GCA_034693705.1 Spatulosminthurus flaviceps | reverse complement strand
GGCAGAACGCAAAGGACCAGGTAGAAATAAAGTAAAGATGCTCCAAACTTTTGAAAAACAAGTTCCATCATCATAGAAATCCTATCTGGGCGGATGTTGAAGAGGGAAACAACTTCATCCCTGCGTGACTTCAAACCATTGCATTGGTTACGTTGGAATTCAGTTGAAGGTTTTACTAGAATTTATTCCAAGAAATCCTTTTCCCGCTCTTCTTCTTTTTCCCCCCCTAACTCATCAACTCAAAGGTAAATTCCTCAAAAGTTAAGAAGAGTACAAAATAAATTCTGAAAGTAGGTACATCCCAGGAAAACGGGATGAGAAGATTTAAACCAATCTTTTGATGTAATTACTTTCACAAATTTCCTCTTCTTGGTAAAAGATGAAGCAAATAAAATGTGAGAGAATTGATAGATAAGAAAATAAAATTTACAAGATATCCTAATCCCTCTGAAGGATTTCTCTTCCTCAATTGAACGTTTCCCGATTGAACATTATTCTGAAAATTTTTTTACTTGCTCCATTAAATCAAAAAGAGTTATTTCCTCTTTGTGGGTAAGTAAAGCTTTCCAGAACATATTCTTTATCTCATCTTTTCCTCTTCTGAGCTCTCCAAATATACTTTTTAATCTGAGCCTATCCTCATTCTATTTTTCTCATATTTTTTTTATTATCATTCCTTTATACAGACTTACCTAAGCATTCGTCTTAAGTAAGTCTGTACTTTTCATCTTTGTTACATTCCTAGAAAAGAACTTTGAAGAATTATATTGGTCGGAAAATAGTATCTATTTGCTTGTGTGTATGGAAGGAAGGAACCGTGACTATTTCTTTCTTCAGAGGTTTCAACTAATTAAAGTACTAGTAAGCTTTTGACAATCCCAACGTAACCATAGTATAGTAAGGCTATAGCCCCAGGTTATTGTAGTGACATAAAAGGTTGAAAACACTTTCCATGGAAATCTCCTATACTTTGTGTAATAGTAAATGAACAAGACTGCATTGGAGAAGTGCACTTGTGTAGGAAAGGGCTACAATATGCAGTCTCTATTTGTATGTTACTCCTTTAGAATTAATTACCACACCACAAACCATTACTCACTCGCTCATTTACGCTTGTCTTCACCAGTTGCCTCGCTCCTGTAATAATTAATATTTGCATACCATTTGAGAACAACTTAACTCAAATAGAAAATATGTCTTCCCACTCCCCAACAACATGTTACATACATCCAATGTTATAAAGTCATCAAAGAGCCGTTCCAGTTTTATGAAAGCCATAAAACTCAACGCAAATTTTAGCATGAAAACTTTTTTTTATTATGCTCAGCCTTATACTCTTACTTTTAGCATGAGAGCCGTAAAAAGTGAATGAATGAAAAGGAAAGGTTTCCCACATCAAATGAAAACTCCCCCTGGCTCAGCTATATAAATATAGCTATATCTACATATCAACTTATATTGTACAATGGGCTGAAATTTAAAAGTGTTGAAATTCAGTGGTAATTTTAATCGATATCTTTTTACCTTAAAAATATCCACTATAAGTTTCATGTAAAGAAACCATGGGTGATTTCAAGGATCTAATTTATTCCCAATTGCGTTTCTCACTTTATAACGGAGAAATTTTCTGAGAATTTAAATTAAAAGTAATTAGGAGGGAGAATTAATTATTGTTTGTCTATAAAAAGATTTTTTTCGCAAATTCAATCATTTAAATGAATTGCAGGAGGGAGTTTGCTCCTCTCTGGGTATATTGAAAAGAAATAAAAAAAATAAATAAACATGGTTGAAATTACTTGGAGCAATAACATTGGGACTGCTACTGGTTTTCCACCCTGTCATTTCATGAGAGAATTTAAGTGTGTAGATTAGTAGAGGCGGCTCAGCCAACAACATATCTTCCTTTTCCCTTTGAATTTATGAGCAATCATGTATTTTCTAATTCCCAGAGTACAACGAGAGAAAGGAGGATTTTCTTTGGAAGAACTAAGTCCTAAGAGAGATGTTAATATAATTTAGATCGATGGCCTATCAAAAAACCCAAAGCACACACACAGAGGCACACATACCTATACACACACACACACACCTATACAAAGATGATTGAGAACGTATTCTTACTTTCATGTGTACAGATAAGAGAAGAGCTTTATATACAAAGGAATGATGGGAGTATTACGGTGGAATTACGAGCAGGAGGTTAGGAAAATCTCAAAATAAAAGTCTCTCTCTCTCCGACAGTCTTAGTACTATGCTTATACTTTCTCTCTCTCTCTCTCTCTCTCCATACTTGAGAATCATCCATCGCCATACTATTTCCAGGGAAAATTATACACACCAGTCCATTGAAAAAATAAACACATTTGATCGTTAAAAGTGGAATCAGCTCAAGGATTAGTCAAAGAAAATCCCACGGTTTTTATGCGAGCCCATTTCGTTCTCTCGGTGTAGTAAAAATCACCTAAAGAGGATTTACATACTTTCATCCTCCTTTCCTCTCCTCAATACTTTTCCACAATTTTATCTCTAAAGCAAATAGTTTAAATTCCCCAACTTTGAATCCCTTTCATGGATTTTCCCCTCTCTCTCTCTGTAATTAATCCAAGGAAACCCTATAGGATACTCTTCAATAATTCCTATTTGACCATCATTTTTGCCATGAAATAATACTTACATTATTTAGGGACCTTTCAGGATAAAACCGACACGGATTCTTATCATAACCATGGAGGAATTATATTAAATAGGAAATCCCACTATAAACTAACAAATCTGCTTATCTTTGTTTCCAACTTGTTCCAAATTTAATTTGCTTATCTAAACGTTGACAGGAGGAGCTAATGCTCTTATGGGAATTTATGTAAATTGCATAAAATGCTAAACTTGAAATAAACATTCCCCCTTCCTCTCCACCACAGAATTAGTATATGCTCAATAATTTTCCAAAACTCCCTGCAGTTCATATACAGCAACTCCCCATATTTTTTTTACTTGATCCCCGTATAATATTTACACTATATTTTATGGAGGTAGAGCATATATCTAAAGGTCAAAAGAGGCTATAATTTAATTTTTTACCATAGGGGTAGGTTGGGAAAATTTTAGCCCCTTTTGCACTTTAGCCCACATAACCTTAAACATTAAATAGCATGAGCCACTCAAGTTAAAAAGAAATTATGAGATCCTTTTTCTAATAATAATAATAATAATATGACTAAAAGTTTATTTTGTGGACAAGAATTTTTTTTTTAAACCGCAACATTTATTTCTCTTTTGTCCTCTCCAGCATTACTAGATACTCACAGTATTAGCAGACCTCGCATTCTCATCGTCGGTCCTACCCAACCATGTAAATATTTTTTGGAAAGAGAATTTTTTTTCAACAAGAGAATATAAACTGAAAGTATAGTAGTTAAGGCATTGGGGTGAGGGAAAAAAGGACAGCAAAGAGACAATAAGTTGTAGGCCAAGTGGGTAAAAATACCATCGTTTGATGCTCTCTAGCCCAGGATAATATGTACGTTCATTATGTACATAGCACTATTTTGTAGTAGAGTAAAAGGACCAGCCATTGAAAGAATTGTGTGGGATTCCAGTGATGAAACTTTCCCCACTGCTATTTGTCTACTCAAAGTCTTTTTAGAAAATGTTTGGGTAATCAAATGAATCAACAGATCCCTATTGTGCAACTAATTTTCCTGTTCGAGTCGTAAAGAAACGAGCACATTTAATTTCATGTCTTTGCTTTCCCCTCAATTCTCTCCCATTCGGGCCGGAAAAGCTTTAGAGAGTCCATCCCCCGTCCACCAAAAAATACATAATGACATCCCGAGGTAGTTAAAGTACATTTAAGGACGCTTATTCTTTTCTATACGACAAGGCAAACACACTCACCATGTCCAGGCACTTTACCTAGTAATTGATTGAAAAGTCAAGGATAGATACTCTATTCACTCCTTTTCTCTCTCTCTACACGTTCTCACTCACTCAAGCTCAACCAGCCCAGAACAGATGAAAATATTCACTCAAGTAACAAGCTGTTCCTCTCATTTTACAGCTACCTCAGAAAATTACAAGCTTGTACTTATACCTATATTATTACCATGGATTTGCTCTTTTTCTATGTACATGAGTTTTCTATGTTTGGGTGTGTGTGAGTAGGTGTAATAAATTCCATGCTTGACCAAGCTCACAGTGCTAATCAAATCCAGGCAATCAGATTGAGTTACATACAAATATCATAAAATTTAACCTCAAGCATCCAACTTTCCAAAGCTGCACTGTCCTACTAAAAAAAACCGTCTAGCTCTCCTCTACGCCACATGTAGTAGTTTGAGTGAGGAGGAAAAGCTGGAATTATGAATGGTGTGACCTTTTCCAGAGAAAATCTCTCACTTTCAGTTTTCTTTCCTCATTATTTTTCTCTCGAATCATTTTCTCTCTATTTCTTTTCTCTCCTTCTCAGAATATAGTTGAGTCTCCGATCAGACTTTGAGCGCTCTGTATATATAAAACAATTGAATGCTCCCTCGTGTCTTGATATTCACATACACAATTCACTCCACTAAAAAGAAGTAAGCTTTTGTCTCGTCATATATCTTCTACGTGTAAGAAAAGGAAGGCAGACAGAAACTCCTTCCCGTATTTCACGTTTATGTAAAGTCTTTTATTTATGTGGTAAATAAAGGGTGAGGAAAAACTCATTTTTTTTATTATTCCTCCTCATAGCTTATCCCTTACACTTTTCCCTATACATCCAATCTACGTGGAATTGTAGGAGGAAATTTCCTATATGTATCTACATATAACTGAACGACTCTAAAACCACACTCGCAATGGTGATAATGTGTAAAACCTTTCCAACATAAATTATGCGGCTGGTGAAAGAAAGACGGAGGGGGAGGAGGAGGTAGAGGATGAAATGATGGAGGAGGAGAAAGAAGTGAATATAACTCCAAATAATTTACTAGATCTGTAGAATTCCCAGCATTCTTCTCAATTATTAGCACTTCTCTCATCATACACATGTGCTGTAAAAGCTTCATCAAGGCAAAGAGATTGTCTCCATGAGAAATAATATAACAGAGAAATTTTTACATGTGAGAGAGAAAATTAGCAAATATCACTCTTTCTCTCTCATTCATATGTTACACCTATAATATAGAAAAAATATATTAAAATTGACAGGCTGAGCTAGGAGGGAAGTTTCCATGTGAAATTTGATGAGTACAGACATTATCAAGCTCATCATCTCACACGTCGTCCTTGCTACACGTAAAAAATACCTTAGGATCCCCCAATAATACACTTACAGGGCTAGCTTTTCTCTCTATACAAAACCACCCAAGACTTATAGCTCGTGTTATTTACATATGAGAGTTAGAGGGGGGACGAGTGAGTGCGTGACTTTGGCGACTTCAACTGCATTCTTCAGAGTCAATAAACACAAGAGTCGATGATCCCCTTAATTTATTTTTGCACTCGTTCCCCGCATTTGTCCAAAAACTTTTCCTCCTATAGCTCTTGATATGTTACGTAAGTTACAAAAAGGAGAGGCGAGCTAAGAATTAGCCACCCAGCGAGTGGTTATATAGTCAAGAGTTTTGTAAATAACTTGAATAAATCCAGCATCACTTGAGTAAACTAGATTGCTTGATCTTTTCCTCCAATTTCGATAGATGTAGTATTTACGTATAAATGAGTAAAAAAAGGGAAGGGATGGACAGAAAGAGTCAGCTTCTTTTGTAGACATTGTGGCCAAGTAAAATCCAACACAAGGGAAGAAGATATGAGGTAATCGGATGTTGGCAAAATATTATCTTACACCTTCAAGCCTAAAACTTTCATTGCTCAGACACTTTCCGCCACTTTATTCTCATCCTCATCATCCTATTTATTCCTTTCCTCCATATTTCCTCTTTTTCTATTTTACTAATTCAACCCTTTACTAACTCACCACCTTCTTTACATCTCTTCATTCTCTCTATCTCTCTGTCCTCTTCGCTTTAATGTGCAAAACTTTCTCAACCTATTACCTTCTCCTCGTTCTCCTCCTCCTATGAAAGCCTCTCACCCAGGGAAATTTCATCACTCCACAGATTTTATCTTCGGAGGTGAAATAGAATATCCCTTGGTATTAGAATGCATTTGCCCGGATTTAGGAAAGAGTACTGCTCTCATTACATTGATTTCTTTTGTTCCCTTCCTTAAGTCTTAATTGGCCTACAAAGTGTAGAGAGTTGAAGCATTAAAGCACCCAGTGGTTCATTTTCCCTTTCCTATATAGACAAGCCTTCAATATATATGCATATATTTGTATATTCGTCTGCACTTTTGAAATAAGATTTTAATTAAAATTCAAATTTTATATCACAAATCCACTATACATACACGTTCAATTCATTGGAAAGGGTGTGTAAAGCAGAGCTTGGCTTATTTACTTACTAATTTCAATAAACACGTTTGCTTCATTCAATCAGAGTCAAAGGGGATGAGAGGGAGTTAATTAAAATTAACTAAAATAGCTTTTAATTAATTACACTTCCCATGGGTTCTCCAAACACTTACTAATCTAATATTATAGAGACAACGTGACAACATCCAACGGTGAGGAGTCTTCAAATTTAGGATTTTACTAGTTAAGAGTTTGTATATACAAAAAGTACATGTATGTGCGTTTGCCGTACATAGATTTTATACATAGATTTTTACACATAGATTTTCTCATATACAAATTAAGGGGTTACTTACCCAAAGCGAGTTCGCAGGATGGGCCAAAGAATGCATGTAAGTTCCTCTGGGTAAATCTAGCCTCAATGGCAGCCATGGGAGCAAGAACATTGGAGCACTCCGTATCCCGATACTTTAAGTTAATCTTATAGTCAGGAAGATATTTTCTCTGAACGTGATTCCAGCTCAAATTCATAGCCGGACCCACTTGCTTGATTGAAGCCATGTACCTGTCATCGTTGGGGAGGAGCATGTAGATGTTAATGTCTTTGAGAGGGGTTCCTCTCCCTGGGTCACTCTCATCCTCTCCAATGGAGTAGGGGTAGGGTAAACTGGACGTACTGAGGCGGATGAAGACAGAGAGAAAGATGAAGAATTGGAGGGAGAATTTCGTGGAATAATTAAAAATTTCACCGTGCAATGATCTCTTCTTCACACTATAATGATGAGAGGTTGATGGTTGCTGAGGCTGAGAGACACAATTCGACCTACTCATCCTGAGATAGGATGTGCTGTTATTGGTCACACCATTAGTGTACTTGTCATGGTCACAAATCATCCGTTGTCTTGTGTTACCCATTTGAGGTGTAGTAGTAGGTGAAGGAGTCTTAGACGTAATATTTAGTTTGGGTTGAGGAACTTGTTGTTCTCTGCTGCTCATTGCTTCTCTCTCTCTCTCTCTCGCTCTCTCACTCAGCCGCTTATGGAACACTGATAAGAAGAGAGACCATCTGAATTAAAACAGACTGAAAGGGAGGAAATGAAAGGTTTATTGTTTCTCCAGCGCATTGTCAGCCAAGCAAAAATCAAATTAACTTTATACCCTTGCCCATAAGAACTCAGAGTCATATAAACAGAGGCTTTTTGCGGTCGCTCATAGTATTCCTATACTTCTACTCCAATAAACACTCTTCCACAAAAAGAGTGAGCAACACTTCACCTACCATGGGCAAGAAAAACATGGAGAAACGCTACTGTTGTACTTGAGTTAACATCTTGATATTATCACCTATCTCGTTTTTTTTTCTCTCTCTCACTTCTGCCTCACACATACATACACTCTCTCGCTCCTTTTCTCACTAAAGTGTTAATACATGTATGACTCCTGCCCTTACATATTTATTCCTATGTGAACATATATGTGGGGGGACTCTCGTGGGAGAAACTATTCAAGTAATGAATGAAGCATATGATTTACGCTTCTGGTGACATTTTCTGATTTGTGACCGGACATAAAGGCTAATTATCTCCTAGTCCTTATTTCCCACTTTCCCTATATTGTCTCTAGACGTGGAAAAACACTTGCTTAATACCTTCTTTCCCAGAGTTTCACACTTATTAATTTTTTTTTCATCCGCCTTTATAAATAATCCCTGTAATAGCTCTTCTACGACTATGTAATGTTCTATAACATAAAATAATAATGTACAATTTGTAGCACACACAGAGAATCACTTTGGAGCCGCTCTCATTCACTCAGTCAGATTTACTGGTGAGGAGAAACCATTATTCCATGAGATGCTTACTAGAAGAGTTGAGTTAACTTTCTGGCTCAGTTGATTACCTCACAATAATTTATGTTCCAATCTTATGGTAGTTACCACTTGTAATGTTTGCACAAACTATATAAACTCTCCAGCTGGTAACAACGTGGTAACAAAAGGCAAGGGTTATGGATGAAGGCTGAGTTATTAGGTGATAGCGAAAAAGAAATGCTTCAAGATTTATATGCCCTACGGTCACAAATGCACAAGACTCTATATGGATTCTGATGATCCAAGTAATCATAAAAATCCGCAATAATCTTTCTCTAACTATATATATATATATCTCTCTCTAGCACTAATATTTTTTTCAGCCTGATGATTGCCACTTGGAATTACATGAGAAAAGTTCAATGATAAGGTCCATATGAAAATACTGTATGAGTGAGAGCGTGTGCTGTATGTACGATAGTGACAAAACATACTGGAAACAATAGTAAGGCTAGAGATAGGAATAAAAGAGAACCACTTTACCTGTGACTGTTGTAATCACTCATCTATAATGTAATCATAATATGAATCATTGGGATTTTATTATAACTCACCCTTCTTGAATTTGGTTTTAAATTTGGATGCAAAAATTTAAAATAACTATCATCTATCTCACTGATAGATGAGCATTCGTAGAGAACTAATCGTACTCACATAAATGATGTAATAAATACACACAATGAGATGATTGATTTTTTCCTCCACATATAATAATAATAATAATATTTATCTGTTGTGTGGAGATATATTCCTAGGAACGAGTAGTATAGTGGTAGTAGTAGTAGAGTGTTGTAATGAGATTGATTTCATATCAGTAATCAGTCCATTGCAATATTTTGTCTTCACACGTTATGTCTGCTTGAGTGACAGGATGCATGAGGAGGGTGCTGGGAAATGGGAATTTGTGTCCAGGTGTTCCCTTTTGAGCAATGTTTGTACAATTTTTATCGATACAGCGTTGTCAATAATTGATTGAGAATAATATATTGGTCGGATTTTCAAGTCGTCTACGCTTGTTCCCCAATGAGTTCATTGATTTTTTTCATGTAAGTTTTTTTTCGCGCGTTTTGTCTTTTACATGTATGAACAAAATCAGACTGTTTTCTTAATAGAGGAGATTCACTTAAATTTTTTCTCAAATTTACTCACACAATTTTTTGACGCCTAGTTATTTATATCCAGAATTGTTTTTCACACCATTTTTTTTCCTTTAGGTTTTCAATGTATTTTTTTAGGTTGGAGTTTTTTTCTTTCACTTACGCCGGTATTCAAATCTTGGAAATATCACTCAATTATCTTGGACAGGATGATCAGCACATGGAGTAATATTCAAAGTTATTTGGGACGAACACACTCGTAGGACTATGATTATACTTGGTGATAAGTAAACATTGGGAGATTGCTGGGTTATTGTATGCTTTTAGTGAAACATGGACTGGGTCGACTCGAGACGGAGGAAAAAATGACGAGAGCACAATGTGATAGTTGGGACGTTGGCTTGTGTGTAAGATGAGCAAGTAGCTGCTATTAAGTATTTATTCGGATCTTCAGCTCCTTGTCACTTTTTGCACCAGTTGCTAGCACGAAACAAGCTGGCTTGAGTTAGCCAAGGAAAACTCGGGTAGTAGAGGAGAGAGAGAGAGAGAGAGAGAGAGAGAGAGAAAGAGAAAAGCGGTAGAGGATGAAGCATGGCTATTATGGTGCGTGCTGTTGGGAGAAGCAAAGCCAGAGAAGCTTCTTCTTACTCCAGTGCTCAGGTTAGGAAAACCTGTGCTTTGCTTCATTCACTTGAAGGCAGATTGACGACTAAAACTGGCCTCGTATGAGCATTCGGCTACATCGTCCATAGTCCGCGAATATATTCCTCATCCTTACTGCTCCTTCATCCTTAGTCACAAACCGATTCATCACTCATCCTTAGATACATTGCAAGTTTGTCTTTGGCACAAGCTTTACAATCCATAAGCCCAATGAACATAGAAAATATGGAAAAAGTATCAACCTACCGCACCGGCTCTTTATGCTGCTCTTGACAAACTATTTACTCTCTCTCTCTCTCTCTCTCTCTTTGGTTTTGAAGAAAACAAGAATCTTGTATGTAAGAAAATAGTTCAAACAATTTGGGCAATGGGTTATTGTGTTTTATCTCCTCCTTGCACATTTCCATTCTTAACTATCTTTTTATCCTAATTGTGTGCATGACTTTTATGTAAAATTACAAGCACAGCTTCTAGTAACTTGTAGTAAGTAAGAACAACACTTGTAGACCCATCAAATGTTTATTTGAGGGATTTTCCTATTCCTTTCATATATCTGCTGATCCTTCCTACTCCTCCAATTTAGCCGATTTACCGCGGCGTTCGTGGAGTCATGCCCCCACTATAAGACTCCTTAAAAGCTAACCCAGGGTTATGCACGTTCCTCCTTAAAACTTCTTTCTCAAGGAAAAAGCTTCTTTCTGAACGACCAGCACACAATAAATTAAACTCTATCCATCAATTTGACTCCGTAGCACTCTCTTTCCAACATTAACACCTACTTTTTACAGCCCGCCTCACTTGACTTTATACTGTGTAAGAGCATTTTCACGTACTTTTACTACTACTACACCATCCTCGTATTGCCTTGGTCGAAGACACAACAAGCCTTGACAAAAAAAACTTTGTTTCTAAATTTCACTCTCTTACTTTAAAGATAAAGCAAATGTACGCACAAATGTTTCTCTAATTTCTTAGGCTTGTGCTGCATTAAAATATCATAATATGATATTTTAATAACATAATATGAATATTATGCATAATTGCAAATACGTATAATTGTAAGTAAGTAATTTCATGTACATGTAATTGTATGCACGTAATTTCCTATGCACATAATTGTAAGTAAGTAATTTCATATACATGTAATTGTATGCACGTAATTTCCTATGCATATAATTGTATGTACGTACTTGCATTTTCCTATGCTTAATAATCATAAAAAAAAATAATAATTTTAATCAGGTCGATTACTTTATTTCGATTATGCTTTTACAAAAGTTTTTCTCACAATCACATTACATATATTTGATCAATGTATCTTACGAGTAATTATCTTGCATGTTACATACACAAAATAATTCACGATTCTTAACTAATTATATTATAAACAAATAGTTAGTGAATAGATTAAATTATTTGCACTTTGACGCTTCAGCTCACATTATTGTACTACTGTATTTTGGGTCATATTCTTATTCGTCGAAGTTCATCATTTCTGGGTAAAATTTCCTCAGTTTAGAGGCGTATCACCAGAAGTAGTATAAATCTTTGTATTCCTTTGCTGTTTTATCCTTCGTGAATATTATTTCTATGTAGTTATTTCTTGTTATTTGCATCTCTGTGAAGTACAGAAGTGTATTATCTTTATATTCCTTTGCTGTTTTATCCTTTGTGAATATTTTTCCTATGCATATAATTGTGTGTACGTAATTGCATTTTCCTATGCATATAATTGTATGTACTTAATTGCATTTTCCTATGCATATAATTGTATGTACGTAATTGCATTTTCCTATGTATATAATTGTATGTACTTAATTGCATTTTCCTATGCATATAATTGTATGTACTGTTGCTTCTATCGAATGGATTATTGTTTAAATTAAATAAATTGTAAAAATGTTAAAAGTAGTTTAAAAGTTAAATAATGATTATTTAACTTTTATCGATAATTATTATTAGGCGAAATGGTTGGTCATTTCGCCTTTCTCCAATCAGATTTGATTCTCTGAAGAATAAAAACAGCTGCTCCAGGCTCAGAGAGGTAAATCTTTCCTGGAGATTGGAGCTGCTCTGATCTATGGAAAGAAGCTGGGAGTTGCTCTCTGGCTTAATAAATATTGTTGTAAAGACTTAAAGTTGCGTTGACTGAAATTAAAAATAAATGTAAAGAATAGGAATTGAGCCCATAGTTTATTCTTTACAGTACGTAATTGCATTTTCCTATGCATATAATTGTATGTACGTAATTGCATTTTCCTATGCATATAATTGTATGTATATACGTAATTACATAAGCTATAATAATTGTATTTACGTAATTGCATAAGCAAATATAATTGAATATACATTTCTTCCCTATAGGATTTTTAACAAGAAAACGCGAATCAACTACAGTCACTTGTTTGCCGAATGATTTTTGATAATTTCCTCGTTGAACAAGGCTTGAACTTGGCTTGGAAATTTTAATTCCCAAAGACTTTCTTTGAAAAGTAAGGATGTATCTGTGTCTATATTGTACAACTCATGTAACATTTTTGCCCTATGCTGTTCTACATTTAAGAGAGCTCACATATAGCAGACGAAGCAAGTCGAGATTTATTTTACCATTTCACGGCAAATGGCTCCTCACTGCTTTCGTGTAACTAAGCAGTCAAAAAGAGTGATACATTTTCACTGGGGAAAATAAGGTAAGTACCTTTCCGTTCCCTTATATACCCTTCCTATCTTTGTGGAACGAAGGAATTTGACAAAGTATTGCTCTCATCGTACGTTATATGATGGTACGTGCAGAACGGGTTTTTTTTATTTTCCTCAACAAGACAACAGACTCGCATCACTCGTGTGTGTCGTTGTTTATGTCAACTGTGGTGAGAGACTCGGTCGGAAAAACAAAGTCTCAATGAATTAAATGGAGTGATGTCATTTTGAATGTTCTTTCACTACTGCTCTAGAAACCTTTCATCTTGCCCTAATTTCCTTCACTTGACCTACTTGACAAAGAAATTATGTGATACTAATTCATTTTAAATCTTCCCACATCTCAAAGGCTGTCCACACACATTTTTATTTAAACTATACCCCTCATATTTTTTTTCAAACAAAAATATTAACTCTCATTTTTATTTTCATCCGCAGTTATTTTCTATCATTGACAAAATATGTCGGGGGATGATTCACAAAAGAATAAAATCATTGACAATGAGATAATCTACAGCACAGCAGCTTCTTATTCCTCTGAATATGTTTTTATATGCAGAATAATCCCAAGTTTTTTTCTATCATAACTTCTCAAGCTTTATTACGCATAACAGAGTTTTTTTTACAATTCTCTCAATGCGGAAAGTTTCTCTAGAAATATTTTACTCTTTTTCATAAAGTCCCGTACTTTGCTAAATTTACCGAGAAAAGTGACTTTGAAAAATTTCTTACATAAAAGAGAAGATTCTTTTCCCCCCAAAGTTATGCATTATTTACACAAGAGTTTATATTCATGATTCAATTTTTTTGGCAATTATGGAAGCATACACATAAATAATGAAATAAAACTTTCTTGCTAAAGAGATTCGATTGGGAATAAAATCCGGATTTAACTTCAATACTCACAATCAGTTGGTTCATACTTTAGAATACACGTAGATATACGCATGTTATCAAACACAAAAAGGATTTTCCACGGATTTTTTCTTCCAACAAGAACTTGATAAACATCTGTTTTCTTACATTCTCTTTTCCAGCTTCAATCACCCATCAAATCCCTTCCTCTCTCATCCTAACTTATTCTACATACAAAAAAAAAGTTTAGCCTTTAAACATTCTTCACAACTGTTTACTCGGAAGTTCTCGAATTTGAACCACTATAGTCTATTTCAAGCTAAACTTCAACTCTTTTTCCTTTTTTTTACATATCTAAACTTGCACAATTATTGTCAAAAATGTTCTAAACGACTAATCATTTGAATTTCAATCGATTCAGCCATCAATTATTAGTAATGTTGTAATCAATTATCTATCTATTATTAATGTCGTACAAATTATCATTTCTCATTTTCTCAATTTGCATGAACAAATTTCCTTTACGAGTTGCTTTTAGCCCGTGTTTTCTTTCAACATCAAATGCATTGTAGAGATGTTTCACTGGAGGTCCTCGATAGCATTGTAAAGAATTGCTTGGCAGGATCCTTTTCCCATCTTCTTCTATATCATTGGGATTGACAGTGCCTTCAACTGCTGGAAAATAAATTTCAGTCCATTATTATTTTTTGTCTTCCCTTCAAAATTTATACCACTTTTGAAAAAAGGTGAAATTTGACTTGTTTACATAAAAATGTAAATGAATGATTAGTGTAAGAGACAATGGGATTGACTTCTATTCATTATAGGGAGAGATACTGATGAGATACAAAGCACGTGGTTACCTGTGGATGCATCATTTTTCTTATGCATTTTATTCTCGTGTAGAATACAATTTGTAAGGGTTGTGAAGCCCTGGAGACAAGTAGGACACTGGTAGTGATCCAAGGAAGAATGTCGAAGGTCGTGGGCTTTGAATTGTTTCACTACCGTGAATTTCTTATCACACACGATACAAATCATGGCTCCGTCAATCTGCTTGTAATGTTGGTCCTCATCATCGCTACCCAATAAATCCACAATGTCTTCAATATCCCCTTCATCCTCATTTGGAGCATCTTGTAAGTTCTCTTCAATGGCTGCCGTGAAATTAATACACAAATAGTATTATACAGGCACTCATCATCCATTTCTTAAAAGAACTTTCTCCACGACATATGTGCTATGGTATCGTATTTATTTACGCGTATCATTCTCTTCCTAAAGGCTTGGAAAATTCCCATGTAATTCAACCACTCAGAATAATGACTTATGGGGAAACTTTTCCCGATTGGACCACTTTTGGAACGATCGAGTGCATTGTATAGTAGCAGGGTAATGGAGCTCCGTTTTTTTAAAACCAAATCTCCTGTTCCTTTCAATCCTTTTATGTTACTAGAGCAGTGCCCTCACTCAACGTTACTGGTAATGAAATGCAGAAAAATGTTTAGTGATTACCCCCATTGTGAAATAGAAGAGATTCATCCTTGGAAGGATTCATCTTTTTATAGATACTATATAGGCCCTAACCCTTATAAAAAGTCTATAGCTCATATGAATATAGATATATGTGAGACTTTTGGAGCTTTATGTGAGAATATTCACATTGATATCATTGCATGTGGAGAAATTCAGAGGATTTTAGGTTGCTGGATTTTATGGAAAAAATAAAATTTTATGGGTAGAGAAACTTTTGAAAATGGATTGGAAATGTAGTTTAGTTGCTCATTTTATTCATCACACTGTTCTAAATTTAGCCTTGATATTAGATTATAAATTCAGTGTGTATATTAAAGTACATATTAAATTCACTTTGAACTAAGTTTTCTTTTGGAGATGATGTTGTGAGAAAGTGTAATAATTATCAATGAAACTAATGAATTAATATTGTAAAGGTGAAATAAATGATTATAGGTTTGAGATAAAAAAAATGAAAGTGTCATTATTGGATGGTAAGAAAATTCTTAGAATTTAGGATATTTGAGAATTGAGAGGGAAAGTGCCATGGTAATAATCCTAATAATTTAATAAAGTAACCCAAAACTTACGCTCGGTCTTGATTTCCGGCTGAGGATGATTTCTGGCGTTGACCATACGACGAAATCCATATCTACGTATTTTTGCTGGTGTCTCACAGCTCACCATGGATTCCTGTACTTTCTTAAGGTCAACAATCGTGAGTTCAACTGTCGCGTGCATTATGATAGCCTGAACTTGAGCAACTGATTGTCATTTATTTTTTTACTTTTGTTTTTTTTTTACAAAACTTCATTCCATCACAAATCTCCATAACAAATGTTTCCACGCAAATCATCTACTTGGAAAATTTGTATCAATTTATGCAACAAATCCAAATTGAGCAGAAAGTGTGGGGTCCCTTGGGAATAATGCATAATTTGAAACGAAAATATCATTTGGGAGGGGGAAATTAAGTAAATAAAGGGAAATATATACATGCGTTGAAACTCCGCCGATTTTGAGTTGGTATCTTGTATTGGAACTTGGTACGACTAGGAAAAGCTTTCTCTCTCGTAGTTGAACCCGTTGCCAGAAGATAGTAGGGAGAAAAATTGGGAAAGATCCTCCGAATCTGGGAGAACAACACGAACGTCCCATAGCTGTGAGAGATGAAATTGCCAAGACGTGAGTGCTCACAGGGAGTTTCCTCTAGATGCCGGAATTAGCTCTAGAATCCACGATCCGAGTTGTGCCAATTTACTCCTATTTTAGGTCGAAGCTTCAACAAATCATCTAATTTCCCTACTCAACACTTCTTTATATTTTTTTTACTAGCAACATTTCTCCAAGGTGTAATAATAATCTTCTTTAATCGCGAACCCATTAGGTCACGACCCAAAGGAATATTGACACATCATTAAAGGATAATTTCCCAATTCCTACTTTCTATAGCCTCCTGAGATTCCCAAGGAAGCTAAAAATCCACCCTTTTTTATCTGCCTACAAGAAATTTACATTTTGTAAGTTGTAAAAATAATGAATCCATATTTTGTCCTAAACAATTCCCTAACCATTTACAAAGTACAAACGACAGGTTTCATGGTTAAACAAAGATCAGACGGTGGAGAGTGTGAGAGAGAGAAAGAGAAGGTAAAAGAGGAAAGTAGGTTATTACAGATCATTATCAGCAGGCATTCGTACGAACTACAGAATAGAGATCGGCCTGTATAGTGTATGGAGCAAATTGTAATTATTACTACTCCGTTAATACAATGCAAGTTTGTACAAGCTGGCTAAGGATTAAAATCCTTCTCAAGGCTTCCATCTTATTAATCAATCCTCATTGTGTACTTCCTTTACACTAATAACCCAACTATTCTGCATTTAAATTTATCCACAAAAATAAGAATCCTTACTTGATTTTGAGTAATTCCCAATCCTCATTTGCTATTCAAAAGAAAGGGAAATCTTATATAATACATTGTATAGAACTATGATCGGCTATCCATTACATATTACTTATGCCCCCACACAACCCATCTCTTACTATAGAGGTAAACGCATTAAAAGTATGTACCTTCACATAAAACCATCCTCACTAAATCCCGTCCACAACTCTTGTAAATGCGCTCTAAATAAATTGTCACTAGCTTTTCCAGAGCTCTAAGTAAGTATCATTCCAAAATTCAAGCTGTTCCATTGTGCTGACGGCGAGAATGGGATATTTTTAATGAGGGGTAACGGAACGGTTGTTGTAGAGAGTTAGCTTTATTTAGAAGACTAAGGGCTTATAGGTTGAAAACTTATTAAAGGAAGTTGTAAAAACCTTCAGTGCTTCTACCAATTCTTGAAATATTGGCAGCTCAAGTAGGTGTAGAGGTAAAAAAAAAGTTAGTTTATCGTTATACAAAGCATCTAAGAAAAAGTTTTTCCTGTGGAAATATATATTTTATCCTATTGTCACTTTGACTTTTTTTCTTCTCTCTCTCTCTCTCCCTCTCTCTCTCTCTTTGAAGATGTTTTTGAAAAATATCCATCCTGGACATTTGTTATGTTTGAGAAAGTAAAAAGAGAGAAAAAACGTGAGTGGAAAAATCCAGGAGTGGGAGGTGGAGGATGCGTTGAGAAAGTTGACAAGTCTCGGGTTTGATGACAGCCAACTTACGACTTACATGAAATAAATACCCATTTCCCTTTATGACTTGACTTTATTCCCCACTATTAATTTTTATTGGAAATGAACGGACACATACTATTATATGTTAGAAAGGTTAGAGAATCTTTCTTCAACAACAAAATATCATATCCGGGCTTTTTTTTTAACCGGCCCCTAATATGTTCCAAAAGTCGAAATGTACTATAGTATGTACGAGGAGTGTGGGAGAGCCAAGTGAGTGAAATGCATTTTTGTTTACACGAAACAAGCCAATAAAACTTTATAATAAAATCTTTTAACAGCTTCCAGCTTATACTACTCTGAGTGTCCATAAACTTCCACTATTAATACTCTATAGGCAAAAGCATATGTACACGGGACATTCGACACTTATTTCCCGAACATGTACACACGGAATTTTCTTACTCCCTCTAACCATTTCACTCTATATTTAGCACCACCATTACTGTCATAGGGTTATGTGGACGGTGACAAAAGGACGACGACGACGGAAGAGAAAAGTCATGGAAATGCTTTGTAAACACATAAGTGGACCTTTTGATGTGAGCATTCACCTAATACAGTAATAGATGTCTATTCTATATCTATGTACATACATATGCACATACACCATGTAGCGACATACATACGATAATAATATAGGCATAATTGCAAACCAGCTTTGAGAGCTTTGCGTGCTGATGTTATCCTTCCAAACTACTTTGCATGCTATCAACATCAATTATTGAGACTTCTAAGGTAACCAGTAATTAAATTAGATTACTCTTTTAAAGCCCGTCAAAAATGGCAACTTGTGTAATTACTCAGTCAAACTATAGTTATACACACATTCCCAAGAGAACCACTACTTGGCTACATATACATAGCTATATTATTATACGCTCACATTCTACTTAAATTCCACACCTTCCCTCCCCAATATATCTCTTCACTCGACATTTCTCATCATCAGTGTTCATCCTCTCTTCATTCATCCCTGAGAAAGAAGACGAAGAAGAAGAAGAAAAAATCTCTAACCCAAACTCTCAACTTTTTTCTTTATACCTTTATATATCAAATTCAATTGAAGAGTTGGGTTGGAAAACGGGTGAAAAGTTTATTTTCACATTTACACCCACTGACAAGATTTATATTGACGCATTGTAGTCCCAGTGATGAGCTTCCTCCCAGACTTTTTACTATTCCTCGAAACTAAAACTATTATCACTTCCCAGAATCTTATATCCTTTTCTGGAGAAACCAATAAAATCCACAAAATTGTAACAAGTTAAAGGGAACCTCATTTCACGCTCCCTTTTTAGTAAGTAATTATTAACCAACCATGCAATCTTTCCAGACACTCCAAAGCTCCCACAAAAGACATCATATCTAAAAAAAAAGACACCAGGAAAGCTAATTCTTCAAATCTCAATAATATACAAATTTCCAAGTCCCCCCCCCTTTAATTTTTACCAGTAGTGGATAAAATAGTAAAATTTACAAAAAAAAAACAAGGGGGAATGACTTTTTAGGGAAAGAGGAAAAAAATGAAATGGTTTGAGCTGATCAAGTTGTTTTTGCACCTTAGCACTTGAATAGAGCGATGTCGAATTCAGATCACATTCATCCTCCTTTTTGCCAAGGATCATTGAACGTGTCACCGCTTTTGGGTTTGTCGGTTAGTAATCATCGTCGTCCTGACAACACTATTTCAAGTTGACAACAAATGAACATGTATTATCATCAAGTATATACACACATACACGCATACACGCATACAAATCATCCCCTAAAATGCAAAAGGAGCTAGAAATGTGCAAACTGTAGGGGAAACAATTTTCAAATTTACCTCCTTTTTCAATTTAGCCGAGGAAATGCAATCTGGCTGGATTTTCCAATCCTTCCCTGTTCTACCCGGCGCTTCCCATACCTTAAATATTGTACTATGTAGTAGCTATACACAATATGTATGTACATACATGAGTGGTAAATGCAATGCATCCAGGAACGCAAGGGCTGAGCAAAAAAAAACTTAATGCAGATTTTCACATAGAGACAAAATATATACATACGTTACGTATATAGGAGCTACCTTGTATCTGCCAACTATGTAGGGACAAGCGGCTGAGGAATGAGAAAAAATGTTTGGAAGAAGAAAAAAAAACTTGTGCCATGGATGCAAATTAAGCTTGTTCTACAACAAGTACTACCTATAGGACACTTGAATACATAGTAATATTTAGCGTGCTACACTCTTCTTTCTTCTTCCGTATGAATATGCTTTCCATATTGCACACACCATTGGATTCTAATGATCTAAACAACATGAAGGTTTACAAGACAGTACGGTTAATGTCTTTCTTCTGGTCCAGTTTATTGCTACACAGTGTTCGTACTTTACTTTGTTTTGACTTGTGCCAATGGAAATGCTTTTAACTCTAGAGAGTGAGAGAGTGAGAGAGAGAGAGAGAGAATGAGATGTGCAAAGATAATAGGAGAGACGGAAGGAAAGGAAAGTAGCTTTTATGCCTCTTTTCATAGAAGAGCCTTAGAGAAATGATAAATTCAATACAAATTGAGTGGGTGGGTTTAGAAATAGTTGGAGCATTGTTTTATTGAATGATTGCCGAGATTTTAGAAGAATTTACTTCTAGCAAATAGCTACTACGCGTATTTCCACCTTACATGCATTTTTACAGAGAGTACTTGGTAATTTCTCTGTACTCTCATGCTTGCTCTCATGTATGAACTTGTGTAAACTTTGGCTCTACAAGAAGAGATTGTGATTTGACGGTATAGGGGAAAAGTATCTGAGAAAAAAAAGTAGAAAAGAAGGATTGGGTAATTATAAGGAAAGTTGGAGGTTTGATGCGTGTAGAAACAAATGAAAAAACTAACGATCACGCTCGGAGGACATAGGTCCTCTGTGAGTACTTTGAGTATTGACAAAGTGGTGGTGTTGCTTCGGTGTCAGTTTTGTGTGTGTGTGTGTCTCTGTGTATAGGTAAAATATGGCTATATTGAGAGAGCTTAGGAGAGATGATAAGGCTAAGGTTGTTTCGAGCCCAAGTCTCTCTTCCTTTGCTCCGTTCTGTATATAGTTTATGCTTGAGTAAAATCCAAGAAGGAGTTATTTTTCCAAGTTTTTCCCACCTACCGGAAAGCTTTGGGAATTCCTAGCTCCTTTTGCACGTTAACTGAGGAGGATACGCAAAGCCAGCAGATTTTTATGTTTTCTTTATTGACGTACCCATAGTACGGAGATGGTTGAATGGATTTTTTTTCGATTGGGTCTGTCGCTGCACATGGATTTCTACGGAGAGAGAGAGAGAGAATCAGCCATAAGATGAATTTTCGTATTTGAAGTGAGACTCTACGCTACCTACTTAATGTTATAGAGACCATAGAGAGAATAGGTATAAGTGCATGCATTCCCTTTCCACGTACTTTTCTTTTTCTTCTTCTGCTTCTTCTTCTTCTTCTTCGTCTTCTCCGGTCCTCATCGTCTCTTTGCTTCTTCTTTTGAGTATGCTGGTCGTAGTTCATGAAATTCGGTGGGTATGTGTGTATCTCAATCAAAGTTGCACTTCGACCAAAGCTGAGAGAGAGAGAGAGAGCGAGAGAGAGATAGAAGAGTAGTAACTAGCAAGTTGAGCAATTCGGCACTCTGCATCCGTCCATGCCTTTGCTAGAGCAACGTGCAAAATCAATAGAGAGTTTTCGCGCAGCAGCATATTGGCGAGGAGAGAACCTTTCATGTAGGAAATCTGTAGTAAGCAAGCGTGTCACCTCAACCGGAGTGATCCTTTTTCTTCCCCAGCCATTCCTATTTCTATCTATCTCATCCTCCTGGACCAGTAAATTGTCTCATCCATCGTCCACATCCTTTCTTCCCGTCCCCACAAAACATTCTGCACTAGAAGGCTACGAGTGTGTACGTGTACGAGGAGCTGAGGCGCATCGTCCTACTCATCTATACTTATTATCAGGCCGGAGAACGTCAGTCCAAAGGCCCACCTGACAAGGGCACTCCTGCCCTCATTATATTCTTTCTGAAGGTGCCAGCAGCTCTGAGTATTCCATCTCTTCATCTCTACTACTAAGATCATCTATTCATCTATCAATATCTTGTTCCCTGTTCCCAACGAATCATCTCACACGTGAAATATCTTTACCCGCGTTAGTACTACCACTGTTATTTTCCCCAAGTCTCCCATATTCATCACCACCAACACACACACATAATCTTGTCGTCGTCAGTGGGTTTCTCATCTCTACTTCTACTTCTACTACTACTACAAAATAATAATAATAACACTGGAAAATATCTTTACACACAACTTGGAAAATTTCTTTTGTGTTACTCCATGTGTCTAGGACTGCAACCCAGATTTACTCACCAGCATAGCAAATTCAGGTGAGTGTATTTTAACATTTATTCCTCCTTAAATCTCATCTCTTACTTAACTTATCCTCCCACATACAATTACCAAATCCAAATAAATCACAGTTTAAATGGTTCAACTAAAAAAAGCATTGCACTACTGTGAATCCGGGAATAACGCGTTAAAAATAAAGTCAAACTAAACTAATGTAAACTAAACTAAAGCAAAATCAACTATAAATAGACCTACAGCATCGAATCCTGTGAGGACAAAAAAATTTAACGACATGGAAAAAAAAGTTGGAAAAAAATTCCAAGATGGAAACAACCAGACAAAAAGTTAAAAAAAAAAAACGCTGGTTACTACTCAAGCCAAACTCATTTGAGTCTCCGCCTTTGACTTTTTATTACTGATTGTCACTCTTTTGGAATAATGTGGAGTAAAATCTCGGTGAGAGTACAAAGACATTGAAACCTACAATTTTCCATTGAGTGCCGTAAATCTGACAGTTTGTTGGAGAGAACTGTGTGTGGCCAGGATTAAACAAACTCTAGAGGTTGAGCAGAGTTGGACGGAAAAACCAAGGAAGGAGAGTGGGGAGGGAATAAGTACGTGTGTAATATCAATAGTACTAACGACAGAGTAGTAGCACCAGCCTACCGCAAAGTAATTTATTCCAAGGAAAAACAACTTCTTTCCATGATTACACTTTATAGGCCCAACTAAATATGCAATTATGTATTATTGTGAAAGGTCTCGCCTCCCTCCGTACATATATTCAGACAGACTAAAATATCACACCAATTCAGCTCCAACTATTAGAGGAATATCAAGTACAGTTAAAGGAAACACTATTGATAAGATTTACTCTTCCCCCAAATCTCTCATACAATTCAATTCCATTCTAATTTCACATTATCCAAGTATAGATATAGGCCGAAACATATGCAAAGTGCAGAGAGAAACGCAAGCCAAACAGCCTCTAGATTTTCTTTGAGTGTTGCTGGTTTGTTACAAAAAAATCACTGTTACACTATTTTTCCTACACCTCTACTGCACACAACTACCATCACCAAGTCACTATAAGTATAAAACTTGGATTTACATTTACGTGTCACCTTATTAGGTGGATGTACATAACATTTGACGAAACAAGCCAGGCTGTGAGATCCGTGTGCTGTGCATGCTTGGCTCACATGAAAATCTGCTAATATGACATGAAGTTCGTGACATCGTGTCTTGACGCCATATTATCAGCCGACACATAAAACGAGAGAACACCTTTTTTTCCTCCATACCCTCAACCAACCCATGTATCATTGTACATGCATATCTACATCAACAATGTACATATATATCAAGTGACAACGAGAAAGAATGTGAGGAAATAGAAGTGAAAGCTCCGTATACATCCCAGGGGTTTCCCACTCCAAACCATGTTTTTTTTCTTTCACCCTAGACCAATTTCATGTGCATAGGTTTTAGAGTGAGAGTCGGACACAAGGAGAAAATAGGATGATGTGGGAAGGTATGAGTTGAACTGGTCAAAAAGTCTTGGGAAAATAACTTATTTATTACCTAGGATCTAACATGACTTGACGCCTGTATAATTGTCTGACTTGAATAATTACTATTTGTCTCCCCGCATATAATTCCATGAAGAATGATGGGGCTTGGTTATCACGTGACAAGTCTAATGAACAGAAAAAGCCAAGTCGCTGGGAGTGTCGTCGTTATATAGTCGCAAATATTTTCTAGCTCTGTCCGGAATTACTCCGAGTATAGGCGGTGCTTTTAATGGTGGTGGTAGTAGTAGGAATATGTATACGTACCAGTAGTGTGTCTGTGTAGTAGTTGTAATAATAAGTTTGGGAGGAACTCCGTGTGGGAGTCGTTCCATGGAAGAGGAGCGTATAGGATAAGAGAAGAGCCTATGCTATACACAGTTCCCAATTGCTGTCAATTATTTGGCTTGGGTTTCAATGAGTTTGCAATCACAGTAGTGATATGCTTCGAGGCCTGAATTACTAGGGTAATTTGGTGGAGTTGGTACAAGTTACTTTACAAGAGTTCCCTTTGGGCATGCCATACAAAATGAAGGCTTCTAAAGGGGGAAATCAGACTAAGGTTTCTAATAATAACTGCAACTAACAAAGGGATGTTTGGTGGGAAGTTTTTTCAGGAGTGAGAAAGTCACTGGAAATGAGTAACCATGGCCTGAAAACAAATGCCATTTTACTCTGTTCTCTCTCTCTGTCTCCTTGTAGTCAAATTTCACACGATGTTCAATCATATAGTTTAATTAAAGTTATGTCTCTCCTTTGTTCATGGAGTCATATGCACTCATCAGATGGAGGGCTTCAGTTACATATATGGGAGGAGGGAGCGCCTGAGTTGAAGTCAGTTGACCTTGAGTGAGGGAGTACTAATGGAAAATGAATTGCAAATTATGACGAGACCACTCATGCGAAAGTGATTAAAAGATTCCCTCTCCTACGTACACACTGTCAAGTCCCGTTACCTTTTTTTCTAAATAATCTTCTTCTTCTGCATTCCATGTTCGAACAGAATCCTCAGGGTTTGTTTTAGACACTTAAGGAATCAGTTGTTGTTTTTGTGGGGAGAGGATGACAGAGAAAGAGAGATTTTATAAACCATTTATAAAATGTATGTGTGTGTAGGTATTCATGCATGGATGGAAAAGTGTAGAGAGTCTGGTTGGATGGTGGGGAAAGCTGGAAATAGTAATGCATATTTAGGGAAATAGTTATCCATTGAACCGTATCATAGTTGGGGATAAGAATGAGAAAGTCCGCACAAGATTTAGGGAAATACGATGAGGAGAGAATGTTAAATTTGTCGTTATAAACATGCTACGTTTTCATTGCGGAGAATTTTCCAAATATTTTCTCTCTCGTCGACCATCAACATTGTAGTAGGATTTAAGGGAGTGTGGGACATGCACATGTGCATACGCTGCTCCAAGCTTACGTCTAAATGTATAAATTCATATGTATATTTATATACATATATACATAGATATATATATACATATATATATAGCTTATACAGTTTAACAAATACATCAGCCTATGTATAGCCCCATGAAAAATTATAGATGCATAAATTCACAAATATACGCGTGCATAGGACAATGCCTGTCCGTACATATGTATTTAGTAGTATATAGAAAGTCAAATGAATAACATGGCCCATACTTGGGAATACATGCAGACACGCAGACTTTAAACTGAGGAAACCAAATATAGATCAAGGGACATACTCCAGCTGTAGATTCTGCATGCTAAGCATGTGCGTCTCTTTTCTCTTGGTTTCCCTCTCCTGACCCATCTCTCACACTTCTCAGCCTTTCCTTTTACTTTCCACATGTACTCTCTCTCTCTCTCTCCTATACACGTAGTATTAGTTCCAGTCTATAGGAAAGTCTTGCCTTCAAGTCCTCTCCTGTCTGTCTATTTCCTTTATTTTCCCTTCCTCCTCCGCCACCACTACTCTCCTTCTATCTTAGTCTAGTTTCTTCTTATAGTAGTAAAACGTACATGAGGCAAAACATTTTAACTGAGGGAGCGGATGGTGGTTACGGCCGTGCAACAGAATTTCTAACATTTGCTAATCCACACTTAATCGCTTTAGTCTGCTCCTCCAACTGTGAGCGAATGGGGAAGGAAGAGAGAGCAGCACCCAATTGTAGTTGAACCTGAGACCTGGAGCATTTCATTCCTTTAAATTCTTCCTTTCCACCTTCCATGTCTCATCTTTCATCCTTATGAAATCATAGCAGCCTTTTCAGCACGTCTGCATCTCTGATTCCCTTTCACGGGCCAGAACTGCTCCAATCACTTCGGGACTTATGTGTGAAGGAATGATGATGATGGTGGTGGTGGTGGGAAAAGAGGCGGAATAGGAAAAGAAATGTTTTTCTCTCTTGTCATATCCCTTTCACCTCCATCTCCGCTCTCATTTCGGCTCTCCTCTCTGTATCCCCGAATTTTTTTTAATGCCTCCACAAACTTCTTTCTCTTTCTTTCACACAAAGATATTTTGCAAGTTTGCCGTCATATAAAATTTTATCGTTTGTTTCCAATATATTTCATTGAGCTCCTCTAGCCCTTCGACTCACGATACTTATATCCGACTTTACTGCAGCATTAATGGCTTTCCACTCATATAATTCTCCCAACTACAAATACTACTGACCCAAAGATGCACGCACATGGTCACAATGTATATACTTTCCCAATTTCTCTCTCGCTCTTTTTCTCTGCTACTACTACTGCTATGCGCTACTACTATACTGCTACTACTTCAAAGCTCTAAGCTCCTACTATATAATGGATGATGAACTAAGTTGACACAAATTTTCACTTGGAAAAACCATGTCTTCCTTTCCACCATGACATTCTTCCATTGAAGATTAAGCATATAGCGTCGTTGGAACTTGCCTTTACCTTGGCTAAATCCATTTTCACTTGTATTCTCACACCGATTTTTTTATTACTTGTAATCGCATTTCCTCCCTTCTCTCACCAAACTCCTCACGGCAGTTGCTTTCATTCTTCTTAAAACTGTACAAGCCATTGAGCAGCTTTATTTTCAACGTTGATAAATCCCACTTACTCTAATGTCTACTCCCTATATGATTCCTTCCCCATACATGTCATCTTTCTCCGTAGTATAGTTTCTTATTATTATGAGACTCTACTACTAAAACCAGGTAAACCTTTGACCTTCTCACATCTTCTTTAGAGAAATTTCTATGAAAATTTCATAGGTTTTATTATTGCTCCGCCGTATGGAACATCAACTCTATTAACTTTAATAGCTTTGTCTCCCAATCTTCTATTCTATACGACCATATAGTTGCAAGGGATCCACTAAACATGAACCTTAACAATTGTAAGACAATCTCCAAGGTACTACAACGTCAAACTTTACTTTAGCACTTGACAAGGAATAAAATATCATGAAGCTCAAAATTGATTTAAAGAATCACCTTCCCTAATTCATACAGATACGATAGGTTAGGACTGGAAGGAGCAAAGCAGGATAATGTTTTGAGGTTTAAAAAAAACTTGAACTTGATTCGAATGGAAATGCTCCCTACATTTTATTCCTTCCATCTCAGCACACTGTATACACAGGAGTGTAGTTATTTTTTTTCTCAAGATTTTGCCCACATTCTTCCCTTGGTTTATTTCTCGAGTAACGGCCCTCGTGGTAAAAGAAAGGGTCGTAGGATTTTGTAAAAGTGGCTAAATAAAAAAGTGATTGTCTCCTTTTCCCTTCCCTTTTGCCTTTACTCTCCTCCATGTTCATTCTCTGTAGGTTTTCAAAGTTATGAATACTACCGAAAATTATTTCCCTTTTAGTATGCTAATGATAGAGGGGGACTTTTTTCCTAGCCTACAGTGAACAATCGGTTAACTGTGGTAAAATTATCCAGATAAAATAGCCCCAGAGTGGCACTACATATGCAGTTGTCTCTACTTGAAATTCATACGAGACTCTAGAGAAATTTGGAAAGGACAAAACCTGATTTCCTTTTTTTCCTACTCCAAACACATTCTTCTGAGAAAAGACAAAAACACATGGAGGAGTCAAATTTATCCTAGAAAAAAATCTCCAATGTGTAAAGCTATGCAATAGAGAAATCAGTGCGCAGCGCAAGGATAAAATGTTAATACACATTTCGCTTATGTATAAACGGTGGGATATAAATAGTTAAGGGAAGTGTGTGTACCATTATGTTAGACACGATTAGCGATTAGCCATAGAGTTCAACCTTTTACCGTCGCCAGAGCACACACATACACAGATGCATGTACATACATTTATGTATGGAAAGAGAAAGTAATATGCGAAACCTTGCATGAAAAAAGCTAGTGAGTGTAAGAATGGGCAATTTACGGAGACTCTTCCGGGGAAAGTGGTTGAAATATTGTTATGAGATAGGAAAATCGGTCAGCAAATAAAGCTAAAACGGTTTTACGTCCATGGTTTTAGTAGCATGGCACGGCCGCCTCCAAGAGAATTAGTTGGGAAGAGAGGTAGGGGGGACATGTGTGTAATTATGTGAGTTTGAGCCTCCATCCTCAACCATTGTCATCCATGGGGCTGGGAAATCAAGGAGGCAAATGAGAAAGAAGTGCGTTTATAAATATTTCATACTAATGGAATCAGCTAAATGAAATCTCTATGATTTCATGAGATGAGAATGAAAATGAAAGGGATTTCAGTTCCGTCCGCGTCCTCATGAAGCCATTGAGGAGAGGAAGTAAAGGAGATAAGTACAATGATTATACAAGGCTGTCATGTAGTCAAGTCCCACAGTTCCACTACATGTCATTACATGGAGGGTAGGCAGAGCTCGCGGAAGGCCACGAGATCCAGAGTAATGGAGCGACTATTCGGAACGTGTAAAAGGTACGGATGGAGGCAGCGGAGAGGTAGAAAGTGCACAAACACCCAGTAGCTTGTCCAGTCTTCCCTAACGGCAAACATAGAGATGAAAGAGCAAGTGATGCCGTTGGAATGAGGAAGAGGGAAGAGAGGCCGAAAGAGAAAGGAGAGAAAAAGAAAAAAACCATTTCAGCTCTTGCATTATGTCAAACATGTAAAAATACATGGAGGCTCATATATCCACGTACTTATATAATATCTACTTTTATATATCCACGTACGTACACATGCAACTCAGTCCTTTACCATATACGGGGGAAAACATAAAAGTCATACAGTAGCAAACCTTAGCTATACTAAAGGTATGAGTGTAACAAGGATGCAAGAGTACAGACAGATGTGTAAAAAAGGAGAAAAGTTGTAAGCTGGAGAGAGAGAGAGAGAGAGGAGGTTTAGTTCATGGTAAGTTGCTACTCTTTGGACTTTCTCTCCATGTTCGTATACAGACAGTAGTGCAGGGTCTGAAAGATATATTGTACTTTCTATGACTACTGGGGGACTTGCTCGGTTTTTATTACCTCCGTTATAGGTATGTAGGGAGGAAGTGGATGTAGACAAAGAGGAAAGTTGTAGTGAGGACTAGCCATGCAAAGGCTGTATGCCTAATTCATTTAAGAAGGCAGTGGCTGGTCCAACTCCATTAAGATGAAGATGAATGCTTTCGAATGGCTGACTACTAAGGAGGTCACTCAGACCTCGTCATCTTTCAATGATGATCTACACACAAGTGTACCTCTCATTCAATATTCTCATCTCATCTTCCAACATTTGCCTCAATCTGACCAGAACATAAGCTTCGGGAGTATTATTTCCTCTCTCTCTCCTTACACAGTACCACTCACACTCCCCAGTTTGGTAATGTGAGTGAAGTGTATAAAGTAACTGTTGGAATGGTTAGGACTCCTTCTTTTTTTATATAGCCAGGAATAGCATGGTAGTATTTTCTTGTGGAAAGAGAAATTTCCCGCTGCAAAGGTTACAAGCCTCATTTTCTTCTTATATTATAGGGAATCTCACGTAACCAAGGGCGACAGGGAATCATTTCCCTGGAGAAATCTACAAACCTGCTTCATATACGGCAATGCTTTCCCGCCTGGAAATTCTCCTCACAACATCATTAAATTCTTTTCACAGTTCACAACATGGAGAGTAGTGGAAGCAGTTCTATTAGACTTGAAGGAATTCATTCTTTTTTTTTCTTCCTTTCGTCGTCGTTTCGTTCTCCCTTGCCCAACGTTATAGTAGTAGATAGCTCATTTCTGGAGTTGTCACTTGTACAATATATAGGAACTAAAACCAAGGCCTCACATTCTCTCCTTCCCCTTCCTACTCACTAACTTCCTCACGAATTGTATTTTTCACACACTGTGGACTTGATTAGCTTGGGTTTATGAATTTAATTTACACAATCTTATTAACATTGCTCCATTTTAAAAAATCTCATTTGCCACTGTTCCATATTTTTTCATTTCCATCTCACTGTGAAGTGAGGCTGTCTTCCTGGAAATAGGTTTTTTTCTTTTACTTTTTAGTAAGTATGTAGTAATTCCTTTCCCCGTGAAAATCTCAGTATAGTTTTGATGTTACTACGTCTTGTATCATAGGGAAGATGTGTAAAGCTCTTTTGAAAATCTTCTTCTTCCTATAGGCTCCTACCCAAGGCTATCCTCAGCTAATGCTTTCTCTCTCTCTCTCTCTCTCTCTCTCTTCATTTCATTGAGTGTGATGCGAAGGAAAAAAAGCCCCAGTGTACATAAGTATTGTAGTGGGGTAACACATGTAGTAGAGATATTAGTTACAAAGAGTGGCTGAATAGTTTGTAGCAAGTATTTTCTCCAATGCTTTCTCCAGTCTCTTGGAACACACAACTAGAAAATCCTTTCTTTTAACCGTGCTAAATACGTACTTACTTCACCCGCCATAAGTCTCTGCGTAAAAGGTGCAGCAATAAACAACAGTGTTTTAAAGACCGCTCCATTTTCTTCACAAGCTTCTTTCCCTCACAATTTTGCAATTACTTTCACTTCAACGTTCTTCTCCTCTCCAGGAAAAGGAAGGGGGGAGAAAGTTCTATATCGTTTTTTTTCACAAGAGTCTCTATTTCTGACTCACCAAATTACTCGAATATTCCTATAATTCTAGAGCCCCGTCATTTACAGCAGGCTTTTTCCCGAGAAAAACACTAAAGTACCGCAGATTTCCTTGGGCTTTTCAGATTTCTTCCATTCTCTCTCTCTCTCTCTCTCTATCCTTCCTATTTAAAGAAAATGTCAATGAAAATATCTTGACATACAATTCTATTTACTTCATCGACACGAATCACATATTTTACAATTCAATATGTGTATAAATATTTATGTATTTCTAATATTCAAATGCATGTGATGAAATTTATTTCTGGAGTTAGCTCCATAATAAAATTCCCTGGGACAAAGTTTTAGGAATAAGTCAAATTCTATTATAATGATGAGTAATCCAAAATTAGAATTTACCCTTTCTATCCCTTCCCAACCAATGAACGGGGAGCAGCAGCTGTTTGATTAAAGGAGATTTGAAGGTAAAAGGTCCTGCGTTATCTCCTTTTAGTTTTCTATTACCAAGCCAAATTCAAATAGGAAATGGCTGTTGGAAACAGACTAATGAGGAGTTACACTCAGAAATCCATTTCCTATTTACAATTCCACAGACTGATGAGGCCTTCCAACCCTAACCACAATAGTGTTAGCGATGACAGTCAAAGGTTGATTTTACAAGGGCAGAGCTACGATGACATAGTAACATTAGAATTTAAGAGGCTAAAATTTGATTTGGTTGTGTGGGTGTGTGTGTGTGTGTGTCTACATGTAAATGTCTACATATGTAAGGTCAATACCGATGTTGTTGTTAAGTGGAAATTTATTGCATTAATACTCAACCAAATGACTTTCTTCCTTTTGGCTCTCTCTCTCTCTCTCACTCTGACGCAAGAAATATGATTGGAAGAGATCCTACGCCTTTTCAATCCATATTGGATGAGGTGGATGATGTACGGGGGCGAGCCCTTAATCATTGAAAATTCCATGCTTTTCCTCAAACTACATGTAATTGTACCAAAGCATGGGAAAAAATGTTACGTGAGAGAGAGAGAGAGAGAGAGAAAGCGACCAAGACTTGGGAAATAGAATCCGGAGTTTTTCAACGACTCTCCTACAGTTTTTTTTTCTCTCTCTCTCTCTCTGAGTGGGACGTAAAAGAGAGAAGAAAGACTTGATATCAATGGACTATGAACAACTTCAAAGGACTCTTGAGATTTTCCTATAAATAAATGTTTTTTTAACTGGAAGAGAAGGAGACGAAGATCCTGTAGGAGAGAAGAATTTTATGATTGCAACTTCTTGTAACGCTTCTCCAACCTCTGAAAACTCCCTTTCTCTCGCAATACATGTACACTCGGCCCTTGAACAACGGACTCTTCTCTTGTAGGTTCCTCTCCTAAATATTTAGTGTATAAATTTTACTATACGCTCATAGCCTATAAATACCTCCATATAAAAATATACGGAAATTCCAAAAAATTTATCTACACATCAACCCTTCTTCATATCTACTACTGCACCTGTACAATACATCTAACTTGCTCTGTATTGAGAAATAACCTTTTGCTGCAATGTAAATCCTTTTTTCGAATCTCGCTACGTACCATGGTCATTGTATATTTAATATTTTTTCTTCAAATGTAACCATGAATTTGACTAAACTTACGCCAATTTAATCTCCCTTCTCTTGGACGTCGAGTACACTGGAAATTGTATTCATCAGGAAAAAAATGTCAAAAGTTGCTAAAGGAAACGTAGTTTGGAAGGTACTTCTCCGACCTGGAATGGTATAAGCAGCCCACGCAATCCCAGCAGGACTGTGGGAGATTGCATCCCATAAAAACTCTCTAATGTATGAGAGAGGAGAAGAAAAAATTTAAAAAGCTTCTACAATAGCACAATACTTATCGCAAAGAAGTCGTAATAAGTGATATTTTTTTAACTGACTAGTACATAATAGTATAGAAAGTTGAAAGGAGATTGGAGGGGGAAACTATGATTATTTCCAGTATATATTATGGATGAAAAATGTAAATAATTACTTGTTTTTGCAAAAACTTAGTGTAAATATTTACATAGAAATTCCATTTGTATGTAAATAGGCGGAGGGAAATAAAGAGAAAAAATCATGCTCCATGCCATCTCCGGAGTGGGAAATAATAAAACGCTACTCTTATTGTTGAACATGAAGTAGTAGTACATGAGGGATTATGCAAAAGTACTGTTTATGAGATGAGATTTGACTCATGTTCCTTCCCAACTTCAAGTATGTTACTTACAAGTTGACTACCTCCCGAGACATGTATAAATAGTTTATAAAAGTATAGCTACGACAACATAATACAAAGTAGAGAAAATACGTTGAAGGAACAAGACTTGAACAAAAGTCATAAAACTCCTTGACCTTTCTTTAGTGGCTCCCTTGGGTTTAAAAGCCCAGCTGCCTCACTCCTTTGACATTTTTCCCTGATGGAGTTGGAAGGGAAGGACACTATTATTTGCTACACTTGTGGCCGGGGCTGAGAATAGTAGTAGTAGCAGCAGAAGTAGGAAACGGGAAAGAAATTTAAGTAGTGGCACGGTGCAATTATTAAGCGTGTAAATTCCTGCTAACGTCAAAATTCTAAGAAAAGCCGCTTGTTCAATTCCCACTCCTCCTTTCCTGACCTTTTTTGTTCTCCGGCCAAAATGTATGAATATGCCAAGTTAATCATAATAGTCCCATCTGACAAGAAGAACAGTCAAAGGAATATGCAAAATACTCTCATAAACATTTTATCCAAACAAAAGTCCCAAACTCATGGACAAACTTTCCTTAACAATAATACTTGAGAGAGAAAAAAAGTTTGTCCTTAGTTTTTTTAGGGAGGGGAGTGTGGGGCTTCGTAAACGGCAACAACTTATTCTTCCAGATAAAGTTTCTCTCTCTCTCTCTCTTCTATAACTATCCTTAATAACCGTATTTTTGTCCTTATTAATTTCCCCCTCTACTTCGCCTACATCCCTCTATGACGTTTCTTTACATACAATAGAGCCTACAATTACCATACAACTTTGTATTTCCAAAATATCTCTTGCATTTACAGTTAAACAAGAAATATACGTAGCGGAACAGCTGAGAAATGTTTTTTGTATTGTAACAGACTACAATGATAACTTCATATATGTATATTATAAATATAAAAGCATTTCCTAACAAAATCTCTCTACACCTTCGATTTGGTAAATTACAATTTCCGGATCCTTCCATGATATAAAATGCTTAGATGTTGCGCTCCTTTGTTTTGTACAGTAGCAGCTACACATTAAGGAGGACGCTCTAATTTTATTGTAGCTGAATATGCAAAGTTGTGTTAATGGATTATCCAAGCCTTAACTATGATTTAGAGGATGGGACTCGCGGAAAATGCGTGCCCGTACCTTAGGGAAATAATTTTAGACAGTTTTCATTTGATGAAAATAAATGGATGCATTGATGAAAAATTTAAGACTTGGCGGAATTCCAGCTGCCACTAGATACCCATTTGAGGGGCTTTGTACATACGTCACGTATGTAATAACTATAATGCACATTTGAAAATCCTTGTATAAACCAGGAGGGTTATGATACTTGAGCTTGTGAGTACCTTCAGCTCCACGTCTATCTGTCTGACTCACCATAATAGGAAAATGTCTCAACAACTGACCGACTCCCTGTCTCATACAAAGTGAAGAGATGCAGGAGGAATCAGCAGGTGTGTTGTTCGGGGTAGTGAGATGAACAACAACGAGGTAGACACAAGTTCCTATGGATAGCATCAACAACTCATCTCCTCCGAGTTATTGAGTGAGCGGCTTCCATATACACCTGCAGTCACTATATCTAAAAGAGGCATTAGATTCCATACACATGCCTACCCATACACACTACGGCAGATTCAACTTGGCAAAATAGAATGGGAAAATGAGGTGGGATGAAAACTAGGGAGTGAAAGGAAGCGCAACTGGAACTCAGCAACTCCTCCAATGTTACTACTTTGACAGACTTTTCTTCCATTCAAGAATGATATCACGCATTTCTCCTCGGTCTATCTCGCTCTTTCTCCCTCTCTCTCTCTCTTTCGCTCTCGCTCTGTCTCTCTCTTAATTTTTCTTGACGTGTGGTAGCTTACAAATCAACACATGAAGTACACCATCTCTTTCCTTTCTTCGCTTCGGTTAGCTCGGACCATGGATGGTAGAGCTCTGAATGTGTTGATGGGAGCCTGAAACGGTACTTGTACCTTACCTAAGACAAGTAAGGCTGTCAGGTAATAAAACTTTGAGTGACATCCAACAGGAGAAATAGCTTTGTCCTATTTTAAAATGGGAACTGACAGGTGAAGAATTAAATTTCTATTAGCATTCATCTCTGTTGAGTTGTGAATATGTTTCTTCCATTCTATCTGTTCCGTTGACTTGAAATCATCCATATGTCTACATTTCTATACATATATTATAATATGTTACTTATTCTGACTCTCCTCTCAATGTTTCCGAATGTAGACACAAGGTAAAGGAAGGACAATATGAACGTATATGTAAAGGTATTTATCAAGTTGACACAAGCTCATATAAAAACATAGCCGTAGTCTCTGCAAAGATAAAAACAAGAGTACAATAATATGTATGCAGCAAATGTCGTCAAATTAGTGCGGGTTTTATCCTCCACAAACATCTGCTAACAAAATTCCTTCTCCTCTACCAAGTACACATGAAATGTCGCTTACATTGCATTACCCACAGTGCCCCCTTAGCTGTTGGTATGGTATGCTCTTAAACTGCAACGGATCCGTGCGTGTGTCATAAGAATGCAATGTATGTGGCCCCAAAATAAAGTCGAGTTTACTTACCTCCTTGGCATGTGTGAAAGACTCGTAAATAAAGTTGAGGACGTGCGTAAAACCCATTAAATGTGAACAAATTATAGAAGCGAGAGTGTCATCCTGGAATTTACTATCATCAAAAAATACAAGCAACAATATTACCCGCAACCTATTCAAAACCCACAGCCGCGACTATAAATCAATTACATAGTAAAGCACATACAGTATCTAAGCATTATAGGCGACACGCTCATGAACATAACTGTAACATTGTGTAATTGTCAAGACATTGAAATTTATTCAGTTCAATTGAAAACCATTGCTATAATGATTTCCCCCTTGAAATCCAGGAGCAATCTAGAGATTTCAGGGAAATCCTTCATCACGTCCCAAGATTTCTACTTGGTCCCTCTATACGTGTATTCAAGCTGATGTCGTACATGTAGAGGGCCAAGTTTATGCACATAGTTATAGGAGCTACGAGAATAAATACAATTGAGGAGTAGTGGTAGTAGTTGGGAAATTAAAATTAGGAGGTCGGAGAAGACATTGCAAATGTTTGTATTCCTCGTTTCCACTTCCCTCCTTGCCCTTCAGAGCAGCCTCCGACCTGAGCATGTGTTTCCTATTCATGCAAATAAACCAGACGCAGACTGTGTTTAGTGAGCGAGATTATGTAATGTAAAGCCTGTGAAGTGAGACTTTTAAGCTCGCATTGAAGGATATGGAAGGGAAGAGAGGATCAAATGCGCAGTAAAATAATGATACCGAGTTGCCAACATTTATGTGGTACTTTTTACAAAATCCCTCTTCTCTCTCTCTCTCTCTCTCTCCCATCTTACAACATACCTTCGGCTCATTTAAATTTATAGATAAGGAAAGAGCAGGAGAGATAAATTTTATCTTCATCTTAGCTCTGTAATTAATTTTGGTTAGCATATACCAAAAAAATCCTAATTTACAAACCCAGGAATTTTGCTTTTATTTTATTTTTTTCACTTCATGAGCTCCGGCAAATGGTCAGCCGCTTGAAATGATTTTTTTAAAGGAGAGAGAGAGAAATAAGAGAGACTTTCTAATGTTTTTCAACTCATCAAAATACAGAGGGTTTCTCGAGTCTTTCTCTCCGCATCTTATGAGCAGATTTCCAAAGTTCATCACCATAGTATATGATTATAGAAGAATGTCTCTGCTGGTGGAGATGGGAGCGGTAGATAGGGAGAAAAGGTTGAAAAAGGCGTATCTATTCAACTCTCCTTACTTTCCTCGTCTATGTTGAGCATGTAAGAGAAAGGCGCTTTCTCCTGTATCGATTCCCTCGGCAAGCATTTACATAAATGTGCACTTGCACATTAAATTTGGAAGGGAGCAGGGAAGGGTAGTCAAGAACACTTTGCATTTTCTCAACGTCAAAATACCTTTCAACAAAGTTGCCCTCTTAATTGTAAGAAGGGAAAACGTATATATTTACCTGTCCCATAATATTATTAGCCTCATTTAAGAGACTACAGTATAAGAGGATGGGAACTTGATGAAGCTTGATTCACAAATTCACAAACAAATACAAAAAGAAAAAGAAAAAGCCCTAAGCATTCGATCTATTCAAATTCATTCCGTTCCCAATTCTCCTACTGAAGCCTCAAAACTTTCCCTGTATACGTAATATCCCAACTTTCCTTTGGATCCCGGAGTGTGGGATTTTTCATAGAAAAACATTATTCAATCACCGTAAAGTAAGAACGTAGAGAGAGAGAACGAAACTCGTGGAATTTTCGAATCATTATTTATTGTTTGGATGAAATACCGACACGAGGTAGTGTGTTATTCATTGAAACGAATGAGTAAACTTAAATAATGTATGGTAGAAAAACGAGGCTAAAAAAATTCTCCTATGTTCGAAGAAACAAGAGCGGAAAGGGAAATGCAACAATTGAAATCCTGCATTTCAAGGGGAAATGAGATATCCGCTTTGGGTATATCCATTCAGTCACTTATGAATGGATGGGCTTGTCCCGTCCTCTTTCCCTATTACTTTTCCCAAGACTATAGATAGGATAGTAAATGCTCAAATGGGAAGATGGAAGGGAGAGAAGAAAAAAATAGGAAAGTAGAGGGAAAGTAGGATAAAAAAAAAAGTAAAGTTGTAAAAGAGGGAAAAGGACAGAAAATTTCAGCGCGAAAAATTTCCATTAGGAAAAAAATATGGAGGGGTGAAAAGAAAAGTGTGGAACAAAAAAATAAAAGAAGTGAGTGGAAAAAACGCTTCCACGAGTCCAAGTTAGAAAGCCCTTTAACCAAAGACTCACTCTGCTTGGAGAAAAATCAAGGAGTGAACAAACTATGTTAAGTTTTATGCTCATTTGAGACCGATAAGACCAGCCGCTTGTTCCTGGAGCTTTGCCTCCAACTCTCTATTGACGTCATCGTCTACTTTCTCCACCTCTGACGTCATCCTCTCTTTCTCTCTCTCTCTCTCTCTCTGTCCCTTTCTCCCTACACGGGAAGCTCTCCTCTCCTGCCCTACACGTACATCTATAAATACAAGTGAAACCAATTCAAGCAGAGCATCTTCTAACACACATAGTACTAGTTCTACCACTACCAACAAACACCCTCGGAAATCTCTTCCTTTCCCATATATATCCACATCAACTCGTCAAGTCTATAATAATTATAGAAATGCACAAACGCGAAACTCTCTAAAGCTTCCACGATGCAAATCCCTACTTACATACACTAAACTCTAGAGGATCCAGCATTGGAAAATATTCCATCTCGTAATACCATTCCCAGCTCATGCATATCATATTATCTGGAAGGAAGAGATACAAATCCGTACAGCAAAACTCTCTGTAGAGGAAACTCCTCTCTCTCTCTTCTACTCTATGTACAGTAGCTACATATACATATGGAGGTGAGGAGGGACATGCTCCCTGCAAAAAGATTGGCAAAAGTTGCTCACAAACGACCATCTTATAATCTTTTCCACCTATTTTCTCTACTCGCACAAGAGTACACACACACACACACAGAACCATGTGTTTTTCTGGGTAAGGGTATTATGTTTGTTGTGCGAGTACTTCAAGTGTACATGATCCGGAGAAAACTCTAGTTCTACCTTGTCCAACTTACAACTATAGTTGTTGTAGTATTGAGGCTTCGCAAAAACAAGGTCATGTCAAGGTGGGTAGATATTCTCCAAAGCGTGGCAACTTTCCTTCAAATGCAATTATAAATATATGACCAGGCTTTCAAAGCAGTCAATTCTTGTTTTCATCGTGATTTAATTTGGGCGTAAGGATGCTTTGCTCCCATTTACTCTAACATCTCTTTTTACTTTCTCGGAAACTTCCCCTCCGGAAATGATTGAATTAACGCCTAGTTTCTAATAATTCACATTTCGGGGGTGATGGGCAGGAATAGGAATTGATTTTAACGCGTTTATTTTTATTATTATAGGTTTTTCGCTTGAAGAGAGAATTTATTTGGGCTTTCCTTTCGAACTTGAAGGCATATCTATTGTTCACACGGGTTTATTTCCTATTATACAAAGTTAGCGCAAAACCTTTTACGTATGTCCCTTGTAAAAATAATGGAGCTTTTAGAACGCATAAACGAAAATTTTACATGGAAAATTTGTAGTAAGTAGTTTAGTAAGTTATGGGAACGTAAAAAGTTGGGCTAACTGTTTATTGCAAAATATCATTAGCCCGCACAAAATGCTCTTGAGAAATTATTTATTCCTTATTTAAAGTGCATAATGTGATCATCATGAGTGATGTCAACCAGAATATAAATAAATTGTAAAATATGCATTTAAAATGGAAATGCCAATTACAATTGACCCAAGAGTCATTTGCTGTAAAGGTCATGTTTCCGTATTCATTGATTTTAAGAAGGCGTTCGACACGGTTCAATAATAGCTGACCCTCCTGAAGAAATTGTATTTAGATTTAAACTTAACCGCGATTTTGTTGGATTATTATGTAGATACAAACTCAGCGATCTTATGTATTTTAATGGAAATTGGTTCAAAAGTATTCAGCCCTTTCAACCTTTTTTGTGGTGCACCCCAAGGAACTATTCTTGGTCCCCTGCCTTTTGTACTTAATTGGCATCGATTCCTGATGCCAGCAAAATGGACTAATAATTAATATTGAAAAGGCAATTTATGATTTGTCAGAAAGTACATGATACATATGTATCTTCTAGTGTATCAATATCCTGCAATGTAATATTATTGAGAGTTTACAGCTTCACATGCCTCAGTGCATACATTTGTACTGTCTAATGACTTTTGTAATTTAGCATTCAAGGATCACTGGGTTCAAATTCATACAAAATTGTCCTCTGTTATTTGTTTGTAAAATAAATGCAGTTAAAAGATCTATCATATTCCTAAATATTCAAATATGAAACAAACCGTCTAGCCCTCCACGTAACACTGAAAATAAAACTTTCTACGATGACTTAACTAAAAAGTGGATTACGTACGTTAAAACGTGACTCTCCAAGCTTATGACTATGACCAACAAGCTCTCTTCCTTTTCAGTAATAATATGGTCTATTTTGCTGTTACTTTATACTTAATTTAGTTACAAATGTTACGACAAACTCCGGCATTGGAAATCATCTGTTTAAAATTCGCTGCGTAACTTATATAAATGAATTAAATCCCGGTAACCAGTCAAATTTATCAAATCATCTAAACAGCTACCCATCATTTTGTAATTAGGAAATCAAGGACAATAAATACACTTAATAGTTTCTATGATAAAATATAGAACTTCTGAAACACCTATCATACAATATCCTTGCAAAACTTCTCACGGTGCACAATAGACTGAAGGACAATAAAAACGGAATTCCAGAAATTTAAAAAAAAAAAACTAAATTACGAGTTGAATTACCACCACCTTATAATTCAATACATTATACTCATGGGCAACTTTTCGAAATCGTTTTTCAAAGATATAAGGGATTTAGTAGGACTGATATTTAGAATTTATTAATTTAGGGAACTCCCATCAATTGTCCTCTAATTTCGAGGCATTTCTGTTCCCCCAGTAGCTCATACTTAGCCAGTTGTATCTTCAGTTCCCGAAGAAATTCAAATTTCTGCAATGACCACTCTGTAATATAAAATTTTGAGCTTTCAGAATCTATCAACTCTGTATCTTTACTGTGGGTAATTCTAATGTTGTAGCAAATCGAAGTTCCTGAAGTGTTTACATGTATTGAATAAGGAAGGGGTAGTAATTCGACTCGGAATTTCCCTTTTTTCGAAGTTTTCTAGAATTCAGTTTTTTCGTGCTTCATTCTATTGCGCGGCTTTAAAATTTAATTCCAATCTATACCAGCAATTTCAAAACAGCAGACGTAAACTCCAGATGATCGGAAGGAAATGAGGACTTCACATAGCAGATAAAAATAGCCATGCCACTTGTCACAGCTGAATTTTCCTACGAAGTATAGATACATATCGAAAGACAAAGTTGAACAAAGGAAGATAAGGAGAAAAGAGGGGGAGGAAGAAGAAGAGCTACGATTATTTGCAAGATTGAGTCAGCGAGAGGTAGACAAGTGTTGTATTTATCTATGCTGGCAAGTTGCATTGTGTTTAGAGTGAGCTCACAGCTTTGGACCTCTTATAAGCACCAAGCTCCCGAGTTCTTATGTTACGTTAGTTGGTGTTGGCTATGATGATGATAATGATGTTGATCGTGGGATGATGATATCTTCCAAGAAAATACCTACACATTAAAGGCTGACAGGAACATTTTCCCATGAAAATCCCCCTAACCTGCATTTTATGGAGACTTGTCCACAAATAGATAATGGATCTGGATGAACAAAATCCCCACTTCTGATCACCACTCATTTCCATCCCTGATTCTTTAAAGGACGTAGTAAGAAAGTCATTGGGCACCATAGAAAAAACCTGGTTTTGGGACTTAAAAGGCGGGTGAAAGTGACCATCAAAAAGGTGGTTGGGGGTAAAGGGAAAAAAAGCTAACTAGTGAAGTGTGTGTGTGTGTGTGTGTGTAAGTATGGATGTTTTGTGGAAGTGTATACATTTGAGTACATAGGGGATTGTGTACATGGGCATGAACTCATCCAATGCATTTGTGTATGGAGGTGTGTAGCGTACACGTATATGTGTGGATTTGTCGGTTAGTTGAATTTCAGTCAAGTCCTTTATGTATGGTAAATGTATTAAGAAAAAGGAAAGAGAGAAGTGCCAGGCACTTGAACTACAGCTCTATGGCTTCAATGGCTCTTTTTCTCAAGCCTTTTTTTCTCTAGTAGAATAAGTCTCTTTCTTTCCGCTTTCCCTTCCTCCCTCGCTCTTTCCTTCTCTTTCTTTCTTTCTTACTTTCTCTCTCTCTCTCTCTCGCTCGCTCTTCGCTCACTCACTCACTCTCATTCTGTCTCTAGTTTTTCTCCTACCCTTCATGTAAGAAGCCACAGTGATTCTTAAAGTAGACGCAATATTCAACTCCTTTCCATCTACCAAACCAGCAGTTACTATGGTAGTCACCCGCATACGGGAAAAAAAGAGTATTACGTGCGTTCAGTGAGTAGGAAAAAAAGAAAAGTACTTAGAGTCCTAGTTGATTGTATTTTAAGACCAATACATCTACTCACAAAGTCAAGACTTGGACTATGACCACTTATGTATTGGGCGCAGTGCATCGATACAAAATAGACACGAAAGGGGAGAAAGTCCAAGTTTTGTACACATGCGGTCGACTGTACATGTGTGCGTGCCCCTGTTTGGCTTTCCAAGAGGGAAAACAAACACGTCTGGATGTAAAGAGCTAGGACAAGAAAGTATCTAGGGAAAAGCATTTTTCTGTCTGACTGATTCCGTGTAATGTTACCAACCATGGCCTCTGCAAATAGCCAGTAATATGCCCTGGTTCTGGTTTTAGGTTATTTGAAAAATAAAACTGCAGTCAAGAGATCCCCGAAGAAGTTGTTGTCCAGGACTTTTCTTTTTTCTCCTCCTTCGTCCTCCACTCTCTCTCTCTCTCTCTCCCAAAGTGACTTGTGTGCATCAAGTACTGGAAAAACTCTCTGTACACATTTATACACAACATATATGGCTATACATGTAATTATACACAAATATATATGGAGGAGTACGAAGGGGAAAAAAATAGACCAAATACAAACATAAACATGGGAAAAGTATGTTCAACAAGACTTTAGCTTTAAATCAACCATTAGTGAGTTTCTATAGCGGAGCCTCAGTTGGCTTGTGTTGTACTTCAAGTACTAACTAATCGTAAGATTTTTTTTTCTCTTGTCCTTTTTCTCTTCTCTCTCTCTCTCTCTCTCTCTCTCTCCTCATTCTCTAGCTTTCAGCTTGTCCAACTAGGATAGGAAGATGTATCTTTGCTCATAGGAGTAGAGTAGCACGATTAAGTGGAGGACACTTTAAGCGTATACATATAACTACCTAGTTTTTTTTTGTATACTCTCTTGTATTTTTTATAGGATTCAATTCTATGGAATCCTAGTGAATAGAAAGGCTCTCTCGTCAGAGACTAAAATGGAGATATGTTCAGACGGTTACGCAGAGACCGTAAAGTATTTACCTAAGAACTTGCTTTACAACTCCTTCCCTCTCTCTCTCTCTCTCTCTCGTCTCCTTCTGGCCTTTTTTTTCTCTCTCTCTCTCTCTTTACTCTTGAAATTTGCTCGTATGTATTTCTTGGACAAATTGAATCTGCAAAGATTTGATTGTTGAAAGAAGCACCTGCGGAAACTAACGAGTAAAGAAGCGCTGAGATGTTTCTTGCCTCAGTAAAGAACCAGAATGAAGGGTTGAATCTAAGACAGGCCATATATTGAGACAGGAGAAGGAAATGCTAGGATGATAGTAGTAGTAGAACTAAAGGAGGAAAATAGACAAAGAGTTAGGGAGGGAGAGAAAGAGGACCAAAGGAAGAAGAAGAGAGAGAGAGAGAAAAAAACGAGTCCTTATGGAAAATCGTCTTGTAAATCCAGGTGGCTTGTTAGGCAAACCCTACTAATGGATTCTCTTGGAGCTATTAATGGTCCCAGAGAAATTCCACATTCGGAGGGGTTTACATATATCTGGTGAAAAAAAAATCCATAACAGGCCCCAGGACCCGCTCCTACTCATACATACCCCAGATCCTATGGATTTCCTCTGGAGCAGAAACCCTCTCTCTCTCTCTCTTTCTCTCGACCCTAACATACATGGGAAAAGACCAGTTGAGAAGAAGGAGGAGCACTCCCATCTATTCCACGGACTCTTTTTCTACAATTACACATACTCTTAAACTACATACTCCTTACTTCCCCCATATGTTCGGGGTAAATGTAACGTATGGATGATGTTCCTTATAACCTACAGGCTCAAACATGTAATCTCACATACTTAGCCTAACTACGCCTTCCACTTCCCTCCTTCTACCCGTGCAGTGTAGTACTAACTATGGCTATCGGTTACCTATTAAAACGAAACATGGAGATTCCACTGCTTAATCTTCTCATTTGATGCTACATGAAACATGCTATCCTACTACTACCCATACATGAAATCTACTGAGCCTTGAAACTCAATTACGATCACATTCATTTCCACTTGAACACAATCCTACACATCTCACATCATTATTTTCCTTGCATTCCAATCGGCCCGTTTCTCAACAATTTATTGCTCTGACGAATCTCTACAGGCCTGGAGTCCCTGTCCGCTCTTATTGCTTCCGTTGACGAAGATGAGTATTTTCTGTCGAGCAGTTTACTACACAAACGAATAATTCTTGTCTATACCAGTCTATATACGTCATTCTTCCGCTCTTGGACGGACTCTAATGAAAACTTCTTACATGTAACATTTTCTCCTTCCCCTCCTATTTCCAACACATTCATTCCCCAAATTTCACCCGAATAGTTACATAAATAAGGAATAACTTCACCATATAAAATATATCTAGTTTATTCCCGTGTTATACAGACAGTCTTGCAGAGATGTTGTACACAAAAGTTATAGATTGAACATACGCAAGTACTTCACAGCACTTGTGTACTCCTCCTAGTAGTATCACATACTGTGAGTGGCATGCATCGGTCCATTTATTCCTTTTCAGGGAGAAAGTAGACTTTCTCTATATATCTTTTTCCAGAGGAGACTTGGAATCCTACAAGCCGAGTGGAGTATTTGTATTTGTACGTAAAGACGTCAATCCATTAAATGGGTGACTACAGATAGTATATTCCAGGAAGTATTAAGTGTCTGGAGCCTACACTCGGCCTACCTTTCAATTCAACCTTTTTAGATACTGCGTGTTTTTCTCCGGCTTTCCCATGTATATCCCCACACGGCTTCTTCTTATGTTACTTTCTCTCTTTTATTCTATAGATCCTGAGGAAGTATTGATCACGGAAGGAAAGATGTGGTCGCGGGAGTTAAGGAAGGCGGCGGGAGTCTTAATTCAGCCATTGAGCATCTACTTCCTTGGTCTCATGCTTTTCGTCGTCTCAGCTGTATCTCCGCAGTAAGTTCTCACTCAGTCTCGTATTACCAAAGGCATGTACAAAGTATCGCGCTCTCTCTCTCTCTCTCTTTCTCCCTCATACATGCCAAGCTCTACCATCCCTTTCCTTCCAACTCTTATACCCTCCTCAACCTATCGATTCATAAGTTGAAAAATGGTGCCGGTACAATCTACCTATGAAATTTCATCTTGACATTCATGGTCAGCTGATACTTCTCTTGAGTGAATCTTGCTTAACTTACCAATGTCAATAGAAAGTGATACTGATTTAATCCAATATAGCCAGAAAGCAGAGCATAGCACCGTAACAATTCATGCATATCCGATTTATTGACTCTACATTGAAAATAACCTGCTCTCTCCTACACCTCTAATGCTCTTAAATCACTTTTTTTTTACCACAGGCAATCCTAGGGCTAGGAGAGTCCAATCACTCCTTTTATATAGCTAAAACGTAAATCTTGTAAATTCAATTGATGGGATTCATTACTAGTGGAAGCAATGTAATTTTAACTGAGCTTGAGTGGATTTTCACAACTCTTAACTCTTTGCGTCAAGTTTTTAAAAATACCATTGGTTTACATAGGAAATTTAAAATTTGATCTTCCGTAAAAATGTATTCTCGCCTTTTTGATGGAATTCCGTGGACTATTATTATAGGAGGTATAAAGAAGCAAGTAGCAATTTCCAGTAATAATTAAAAGCTTATTGATTAGAGATGGATGGAATGAGGAAAGGATGATGATGAGCTTAGCACGCTTTTAAACTAGAGAGTTAATTTGTTTTACATTTTTTATTGGGGAAATTAAAAATGTTTCTTCCTGTAAACACTCGAGTTGAAGTTTGAAGTTGGGCATGTTATGTAGAAATTCCACTTAGCCCTTTTTAAGTGTACTCGCTCTTAAGCTGGTCGTTTTGAATTTCACTTTCGGTGATTATATGCACTAGTACGTGGATATACAAGTTTAGGAGGAGGATTCCTATGTATTGGATATAGTTGAAGAGAGAAATATTGGGATTTAAGGACACTTAACTGGGCGAAATATGATAGGATAGGAAAATGATTAGAATAAAAATAGGAAGGCTTTATATGTATAAAGAAGGAAGGGGGAATGGAAAAAGAGTGGAAAGAGCTGAAGGTCGGCGGAGAGTTTACATAGCTTTAATGTATGAGCGGTCGTAAGTAATGCATAAAGTCAGTTAATCAAAAGCTGGCTTAATGCTTTTATTTTAATTAATAATGCTCAAGCGTTGGATTCTTGATAGAGAGCCATGGCTCTGGCTGGCTTTGCCTGAGCTAAAATAATCAAATTCTTTGAAATCATCATCATCATCATCATCATCATGAAAAGCTCATTTATGTCAAGATGAAAATCCATGGATTGGATTTGGTTCCATTGTTTCTTGTCTCTGTGTATGTGTGTGTGTGTGTTTAGAGAGTGATATGTCAGAGCCGACATGAGTTTTCCTTCTATAATAATTATATTAATATGAAAGGACTGTAGTAAAAAGAGCCGTAATGCAGCCAGCCTGATAACATAGGAGAGGCATAGTGTTTATTCTAATATCTCATGCATGACTGACTGGAAGGTTTTTGGGGGAATTTTATTTGCAGTGGGGCTGATAAAATTAACTACAGACAGAGGGAAAAACAAATATTGGATCAAATTTTAGGAGGAACTTACGACAACAAGATTCGTCCTTCTGGTGCTAATGGAACTGGTAAGTTTTGTGCTCCATCAAAATTAAAATCCAAAACTTCATTTTTTATCCACTGGTCTATAGAATCTTTATAGGTATATAGTATTTAGAAATATATATAAATATATGGACCATTTCCATACTATTATAAGTGAATATATTTCCATATAACATGAAATGTTTTGTTTTTTATAACAAGAAATATAATGGAAACTTGTTTGTTTTTTCCTTTTAACTTTTAAGTAAATAATATCTCTAATAAATGTCATCTAAAAGCTGAAGACTATTTTTAGAGAAACCTCATTAATACAGAGAGGACTTTCCAATATGATTAAAAACCTATCCGTAAAGATATTCTAGGTATAATAATATTTCAATGGATTTGCTAAAACTAGGGCATCGGTTAATTTCCTCATTTAACTAATATCGTTTGACTTTGATAAAAGTGTAGTAGGGAAAAACTTAAAAGAAAATACAGGTATGATGAGTGGATGTGTTATAATCATTTCCTCAAAGTATACAGGCTCCACGCCATAGTGTGTGTCCTATATCTACATCATATTCAAGTGAAATAATTATTGGGGACAGATTATATAAAAGCATCGTTTACAACATGAGGGAGAACTCTATTAGCTATTATTAATATTATCAACAAATATTTAATAACTTCCATGTAAATACATTCATTTAGTTCATATTCTGCTTTATGTGAGTATAATGGAAGAAAATATATGTATAATTTACATGCACAGAGCAAAATAAGCTTACAGGTGTAACATTTCATTTTCTATACAAATACTACTATAAATACTACACTACTATGGTTTTTCATATGGGAAATACATTAAATTCGCATGTACTACAAAGTCAGTACCTTGCCTTGGTACAAAGTTCATGTAGTAGTAATAAGGAATGCCTTTAATTTTCCTTTCCGAGCAAAATAATTTGCTCAATATTAGACACACATGCACGGTGGGTACTCACTTGTAAGTATACGACGTGCCTTTTCCCGTAGGACAGGAAAACCTTTACGTTAAAGAACATTATTATTGCCTACGGATATTATGTATTATACATGTGAAAATAAGTGGAACGTATTTACAACGACCTTACGTCATTACTACAGTACTTACAGCAAGTGTGGCCATATAGGTACGCTCTGGATAGTAGTTTTTATGACAATTGGATAGAGCCGAGGAATAATCATATATTAAAGCAATGTTTTATTGACACGTTTCCTCTCCACTAACTTTTCACTCCCGATGCTACTTTCTTTTGATGATCAAGAGTAATAATACTAACTTTAGCAGTATGCATGGGATCTCATCCTTAGCTAGAAATCTAAAGTTTATCTTGTCTTCCTTAGCATACATACGTGGTTTTGAGTTCCGAGCTGGGGGGACTCTTTTCTAAAAAGTATAGATATTACATCTTGAAATTAGAGCAGTGCCCCCCCCCAATCAATGACAAAGAGGAAATTTTTCCTTGTCTAAAATTATGTGTGAATTTATAAATTTGAACCTGCTCTGCAGTAGTGAATAGTACTAGATACTTATTTCCTTGTATATAAATGTACGTGTTAGCATATAAACATGGGATAATTGTTATTATTATTTATTGGGATTCTGGGCTCGTTTAAAATTTGTAGTTTGGATGAAAAGTGGAAGCCGCAGGGAAAGGAGAGTTGTTTTTCAAATGATTTATTATTAGGCTTCTTCTTCTCTATTTCTCCTGAAAAAGGAAGAGTGCTAAAAGAAAAAAAAGAGTGAAATAAATTTTAATGTATTTAAAGCTCAACCAGCCATTCCAGGCCGTCCAACACGTCATCTGGAATTACTTTACTATAATGGATTTTTTGATTGAAAACACTACTACTACTGCTACTGTGGGAAATGATTGTTTTCCCAATCAATAAAAACTCATTGTGAAAGGCGTGACAAGGGCAGAGGCATAGACGCTAATGTATGCTCAGGCAATTATCTATCTAAACATATGTACGAAATAGAAGGAGTGTGTGAAAACATGGTTTTTGTACTGAATATTCCAAGAATCCAGATTCAGGTCATCATAATATTTTCCTCTTGTCTCGTCCACTATAGTATTTCCAATCATTCAAAGTGGAAAATTTGCTCCCAATTTTTTTTTCACTGTAATTGGAACTCACGTAGTATGTATGTATTTTTATATTGTCATATGGTGTTTCATGTATAGGAGGTCCCAGAGCTGTGATAGCATCAAAACACAATATATGACTCTCTCAACTTAACTTGCAGAAAATTTTTATGTTTTCTAACAACAATAAAATACATTAAATAGCTCCTCCTTAGCACCAAAGAGCGAAAAACATGACCTTTTTCAATAAAAATCCTTTCCCCATCAAACTCCTTTCATCTGAATAGTTTCTTTCGAGAAATACAATGGTGCCAGTTGGATTTTGGAGAAAATTTCAACTTATGGACAAGAACTTTGGAAATTTATAGAAATTGTTTTTATTTCTCATAAGAATCCAAGCTTGAAAGGATGGGAGGAAGAAAATAAAATCTTAGTATCTTGGAAGGAGAGAAACAAATCAGTTTATTTCAAAATTAATTCCTAAAACTGTCTTATTATGAAAAAGGTTCACAGGATGGGAAAATGTAATGTAAAAATACTACCCCACATGAAAATTGGATAAAAAAGTAGGCAAACCTTTTCATGTGTAAATTCCATAGCATTTCAACAAAGTGCACAAAATGCTACATTTAACAAATATGCAACCCTAATTTCCCACTACATGAATTGTATTTTAATGCTTTCACAGCTCTGCTTCGGTCCTTCCTCCTCCCTTTTCATATGTGAGCAATATTATAAAAAATTGGTTCGAGGAAAAAGGAGGACAAGCTTCTCCAAAAATAAAATGAAACACTTAAGTCTAAAAAGCTTTACCTACATATATACAGTATATATTATCTATCTTGAAACTCAGTCAAGATAACTAAATGATTTTATGACTATCTCACCTTTACTCCGATTGGTTATGTTCCGTGGTAAGAATTTCCTCTAGGGAATTTCCAAAGTTTGCTCTTTTAGAGTAGATGGTAAAAATAGATGAAAAAGGATTTTCAAGGAATTTTCTCCAGCATAGCTCTCAAGATAGAAATGCGTTAAGGAAATATGATGAACAAACATTTGGTTGTCGTTTATGAAATTGTAACTTTCTTGCTTCACCCTCAGTATTTTTTCTACAAATACCTCCGGCATTGCAAATAACTCTGAAATTGTCATCTCTATCCATGACATGAGGATCATCCAAGCAAGTTATATACACCCTCCTGGAGGGAACTAGGGAGAATTAGGATGTGCTCAGCAAGAAAATCTCCTTCAATGTAACTCAACTCTCTATAAGCTCCGAGACACATATATGCATTTATCATCATAGGAGCGGTCCAAGATATTAAAAAAGCTATGGGACAGCTAGGAAAAATGATATTTATAGATACTATTCCAGTCTTGTAGAGATACATTGATTGGGACATGGAATTTGAAAATATTTACTTACAGCATTACCACCTCATGGGACAAGAAGAGATGACGAGAAATATCATTGACTCTGTTTTTAAACACATGCTACATACATAGTGTACATAGTATGTGCCAAAGTCTATAGCTATTATATTATGTCAGATGGAAAAAGAGTTCACCTTGGATAAATATTATGAAAAACATATTGTCATCTCGTCCCATACGTGACAATTCCGGACAAGATTGTTCTTTCATATTCTCTGGTGTGGCAATAGCTCCAACTTTATTTGTACAATATTTCTCAATATACGTACTGTCCATGTCCTATGCACTTTTACTATATAGGAAGGAAGTTACAATAACATTTGTATAAATCCCATATAAATACAATTTACTCTATATCTCTAGGACTATAGAGGAAGGAGGAGGTGGGTAAAAGGAGAAGGGAAAAAATCTACGGAAGGCAATATTCTCCTTATAATGTTAAAGAAAAAAGGAGTGAAATGTAATATTGAAGTAGGTAGTAGTGGTAAAGGGAAGATTGACTTGTACATATCCATCCTGTGGAGAAGATCTTGTACGTGCCCGAATTGATTTAAAAACTAAATCCTTTTCCCTCCGATAGATCGTGATGTCGCACTGCACCACCAACCTTTTACTTTTCCTCCAAGAACGTCTCCTCCGGCTATTTTCCCCTCTCTCTCACTCTCTCTCTCTCTCTCCTACCTTCTTACCTTATTCTTCACTTCACCTATCCATCTCGTCGACTTTCTCTAGAAAATCCTGGAATCCTTGAATTTTCCTCAACATTACCACGGTCAGATTGAGCTTCTTTACAAGCGAGTCCCTACCATCGGAAACTCTTTGGTAATTCCTTTGCACATACACACACGAACACATAGACCGAGTTTTTTTCCACTAAATCTACCATTTTAGCTTTCCCCTACAACCACCACTCACTACCACAACAGGGAAGACTGAGGCTCCGCGTATGTATCTCCACGTTCATGTCTGTCAATTTCAGTGAATTTTTTTCCCTCTCGAATTTTTCTTACAACATGTTCTCTCTCTCTATATATATATACTTTGGTGTATGCCATTTACTAGCTTATGGATACTAGTATACGCCTTTTTATGCTTATTATCTCGGAAGGAGTGGTGGTTATCGGAACATGAAGAAAAAAAATCATTTTTCTTGTCTTGTGTTATATCGCCTTTACAGAGAGAGAGAGCGTTGAATCTTCTCTTCTCTTCTGGTAAAAGAGAGCCTGGAAATTCACAATAAAATTGCCAACCATTTCCAAGGAATATGTATGAAAAAAAAACGAGTGGAACTCTTTTTCGCTTCTTTACTTTTCCCCCATATTTAAATATTCTTTGAGGAGATTTTATGTGTACTTTCAAATTCCAAACTCTGCTCTCATTTGAATTTGGCTTTCCTAGTATTTTGTTGGAGCTGCCTCCCTGTGCCGGAGCTATAACTGAGGCATTTGATTATTGCTATTTGTATGCATTAAAACTATTGAAAGTTTACTTTTTTCACAAAGTACGCGTATTTTATGAAGGTGAGAGAAAGGGAGAAGAGTGTATACGGTGAAAGTATTAAAGAAGTTAACTCACTCAAATGGTATGTACTATGGGAAAAGTTGATGCTATGTATTCATGTTTCGAGGCTTAACTGCGCCCGTGCAAAATGGTCTCTTTAGTATTACACCAAAGTCCCAGTGGGATTCTTTATCGCATTGAGAGCGGTTCGATGAGGAAAAGTATATATATTTTGAGCCTTTTTCCTTTGGCCATTATTGGGTGAAAAGCTGATTTTTCATTTGATTATACACGTGATTTCAAAGTACTGTATGCATACAAATGGTGGTAGGGATTGCGATAGATCACGATAGAGTAGAGATAAAGACAGAGTAGATGGGCACCAGCTCAAGAGAAACTCCTTTCCCCATACATAATGCCAGTAATAAGAGTAGAGACCTAAATATTTTCTCCCATAGCTCTACAATGTATAGAAAAATATTATAGGGATCGCCATGGGAACACTTTTAAAAACCCAAGTTTTACCCCCCATTGGTCCGATCCCCCCAAAGCCGAAATTTCCCAACATTTAAACATTTACAAAGTCCCCATTCATTTCATAGATTTGTATCTCATCAAAATCTCTTTACCTTCTCCCTCCCTAATTTCTTTTAAAATCCCCCAATTTCTAATAATAAGAAATCCAGCTTTAAAAAAAATTCAAAATTTTTTCTATACCTAATAAATATACAAAACAATTTCATTTCCATGAAGCTACTAAAAACCCCCTAGCCCTTACACATATAAGAAATCTCCACCTAGATCGAGACCATTACCTTGCAGAGCACTATATGTATATTCCTCGCACAAATGATACTCAGCTGATTATATCAGGAAAAGATACATAGGAGGAAAAGATTTATAAATTGTAGGAGTAGTAGTAGTAGTAGCCATCGGAAAAAGGATGCTTTCTCACAAAAGCTTTGAATTCTTCAATAAAGAAATGATGCAGACAGAAGATATTTTAGGCCGTCAAGCGAGTAGGATTTGTCGATCAATCATATTTCTGAGTAAATACAGCAGGTAGTGGAGTCTTGTAGGAGCAGGAGAGGAGTAGGAGGAAATCTAGTAGATGGAGGAAACCCTAGTCAGTAATTAAAAGAAAATCGAAATCGAGTAGCTTAGAGATAGTTGTTGGAAGGCTACAAAATGATCAAGATCTTCCTTCAAATGCCCACCAAGCATTTATTTCAAGGAAACCACCATGATTATGACTTAACCAGAATCACTAACCCGTAAAGGTCTAAATGGAAAAAGTCCTCTCTCTCTCTCTCTCTCTCTTCTACTCAAAGAATTTTTTTTCCATCCCACCGTGGCAAATGATATATCAGTGGAAATAGCAGAGGGGAAATAAAACTCATGTGTTTGTGTGTATACGTGCATGTTTAAAGTATGAAAAGCCTCTATAAAAAATCATATAGAGACATACTCCTCTACCAAGGACTCACTCACTATTGAAAAAAGTTCCACCTACTCCTATAGGTTAAACGCTCCCTTCAAAATAGGATGGATATGTATAATATTTCGATAGTACATTTATATAGCTACTATGCTAAAAAGGAAGGATCCTACAAGTCTGACTGAGTAGTAATAATAATTATGATAGAAGAACAGTTAGAAACAGGGATACTACTTTTCTGTAAAGCTAACCCCTTAACCCGCCACTACCAAAACCCATCTCTGAATCATAAGCATAGATTTGCTCTGCATCGATTAAATGTCACAAGCAAGATACTTTTAATCTCTACTCTTAACTATTGACCAGCTCAAACGATCAAAATAAACTCAAACTTTTCTCTCTCTCTCTCTCTCTCTGCCTCTACTTTTTCCCTCTCACAGTTTTAGGCAATCAAGCCTGGCTGGGGCTCTGAGAACATGTAAAAACTACTCAAGTTTTTCACATGATAGTTGTTTTTCTGACATCCACAGAGCTCTCGATTCCTAAAACCCATCACCCTTTCCCAAAGTTCCTTCTTGTCATTCCCTCTATACTATACGTTCCATACACTAAGTTTTTAACAGACAAGTTAATTGAAAGGGTAGGAAACGGTGACAGTAGTATGAGGGGAATGCGCAGTTCATCCCCAAATTCTTATTTCTTTTTATCCTTTTCCTATATATTTTCCTTACATAGGCTAACCATAGATAGTCTAGAAATTGCAGGACTCATTCTCATCAAAATTGTCACTGCAGAGAGAGAGAGAGAGTTCCATTTGCAGAGAGAAAAGCAACTCTCATGGAAAAAGTTTCCTTCTTTATTACTTTACATAGATATTTTTCGCTCGACTTTTTTTTAGTAAACAAAAAATCTATAGCTTTTTATTTGAATCAATAGAAATATTTCATGTTTATCCCAGACCCTTGCAGATAATATCAATTCTTTGAGCATTTTTTCTGGAGAGACAAATAATCTATTCGGGCTCTTTTAATTGGATGATTCTCTGAATTTTGGTATGGCACGGGGTTATAAATGATATCACCCCTCTTTGAGGGTTGGAAATGATTGTGTATTCCAAAGCATACAATACGGAACCTGAGGTGATTTTACTTGCTGAGCTCCTTCACTGTGTAGGTCAAAGGTTAAGTACAACAGGAATTTTGAAATTCCATAAAAGTAACTTAAAACTTTTAAATTTTAAGGCCTAAGTTTGGTAAAGGTTTCAGAGTGAAGGAGAAAAAATAAATACAATTACAAATTGGAGAAAGGTGAAAGTTGTAAGTTAAGGAATATGCACAATTTTGCGATGAACTAAACAAAATGCAATTATTTCAAAACGTGTTGTTTCTATTAGGGGGAAAAATATGGGAAAATTCTTTTAAAACTTGCCAGGAGAGTTAAATAAGAAATTTTTGTTTCTTGATTTTATTTTTGAAAAATCGTGAAATCGTAAAATCCAATGAAATGAATAAATGATGATGGGTTTTGTCCAGGGCCAACAATCGTTAGTGTCAACTTGTATGTGAGAAGCATAGCGACTATTGATGACGTAAAAATGGTAAGTGGGTTTCATGTCCCACCGTACCATTTTTTCTAAAAACTGCGTTTAGTTGAGTCGTTATATCTTAGTAATGATAATTAGTAGAGACCTTGTTACTTCCTGCATCTCCTCCCCAATCATTACTGACCTCTGTTTTTGTCCATCTCTCTGTCTCTCTCTCTCTAATTAAAACTAAAATGTAATTATATCTGTATTCATAATAATTATATATCTATAAATATTATTACGCGTTTCTCCTCCCTTTCTCTCTCTCTCTCTCTAATATTTCCCTCAACCCTCGTTTCTCTCGTTAGTCTTTAGAGATTTAACTCTTTCCAAGGTGTTATTTCCTCTTGTCTCCTCTGAGAGACAGAGAGAGAGATAGAGAGAGAAAGAAAGTAAAAAAAGAGAGAAATGCTATTTACATGGCTCTTGCGGCCAAGGAAGAAACTAAATAGAAACCTCTCTTCTTTTCCTCCGCCCAGAAAAAAATCCCTTTCTGTCGTTTCTCTCTCTCTCTCTCTCTCTCTGCCTTTCTCATTACTAGAAAAATAAAATCCTCCTTTTTCTGTTTTTGTTCCATTAGTTATTTGACTCTTAGAAAAACTAGTAGCGTAAAATATGATTGTATTTTTATTATTATTATTACTATTATTATTTAACAATGATTGCTCTCTCTCTCCCTTTTGGCTCTCAATTGCACTGGTAATAAAATTATTATTCTCATTGTTATTACTATTACTAATATGGTCGCTTAAGAAGCAAATCCAAGCATCTCCCTCTTCTGAATCAACTCTCAACCTCTAAGAATTCAGACAGGCTTTTTTTAAAAAAATCATTCTAATTTATTTCTATTGAATTTAAAAAAAGTCATTGTAATGGATTTCTACTAAATTTAAAAAAAAGTCATTGTAATGGATTTCTACTGAATTTAAAAAAAATTACATAGATTATACCAATGTAGAGTCTCAGAATATTTTTACAAATAAGTCAAGTCATAATAACCTCTTAATATTAAGCTATAGTTTGAGTAGGTCATGGAGTTGTTCGGATTTACTGTTTTTTTTATACAAAGGAGAAAAATAGCCGGCCCAGGTTTGGATTTACTTCTTAAGCGATGGTATCATTGTTGGGATTTATTATTAGATTATCTTATTATAGCCTATGTATGTGGAAGGACGGTGGAATTCTGACCTCCCATGTGAGCTCTATACGGCTCTCCATTAAATTTTTATTCCCTCTTTTGGGGAAAAGAGAAGAAAAAAAAATCCTCCGTGATGGGAATGAAAGTAGGAGGAAATTTGCTCATACATTTTTTCTTTTTTGTGCAAATACACTCTAAAGATATTATGATTGGGGAATGCCATTTTTTCGAGGAAGAATAGCTGTTTTTACAAACTACTTTTCTTTGGGTGTTATGTTAGAAGAATAAGAGTAAGAGGACGAGAAAAAAATAAGGAGGAGGACTTCCACCGTCCTTGTAACAATAAGTTCCTTGTTAGTGACCTTTTGGGGCTGCTTAGTGATTACTTGACTGTTAGGCCCTTAGAATGTCTTCATTGTTAATTGAATATGATTACCTTATTATTACTTCCGTAGATCATTATTATGACTGTATGAGTCAAAACTTCCATTAATTATGCACTTGTGGTCTGGTGCTTGCTTTTGGCCAAAAAAATAATAATAAAACTTTTGCCATTTTTTTAATCAAGAAATAAACTGACACTCAAAGTCAGACTCCTATATAATTTTCATTATAAAAATCCATCTCTTTTAAATCCCCCCTTTCTCTCTCTCTCTCTCTCTCTCTCTCCCCCTTACATAGTTCTATATAGTTCCCCCTCTGTCTCAAACCCTGCCTCAGTCTATATATTTATATATATTATTATGTATATGTTTAGTAAAAAAAAACCTTTCATCTTATTAGTCAACCCCAAATCATAGTCCTTTTCAACCTTATCTATATGTGAAATTTTTAGAATTTTTTACAACTTGCATATTAGATCATTTCCTTATTATAAGTTTATTTATTTTATTTTCCCTACTACTACTACTACTACGGTAATACTTGAAACTTGTAGTACATTTTTGTATTAGTAGATTCTATCTATTTGATTTTTTATTAGCGAGTCGAAAAATTTCTGTGTTCTCTCTTTATTCTCTCAATCATTTACTTTGATCATTACTCAATATTATTAGCCCTGTTCGAAACGTTCTAGTATGTCATGATTATTATGTGTATTAGTACAATCTTCGCATCTATTTTCTTACATATCTTAGATATGTATTTGTTTATTATAGTCTTGGTTTTGCTACGTACTTGTTATATATTTACATAGAATTTGAACGATATTAGTATATAACTTGGGAATGGAACCATTTTCCCCTTTTTTCCAAAGCATTTTTCTTAAAGTAGCTCCGTATTTTGCAAGATTTTTCAATATTCTGCTATTATATCTACAACTAGAGTAGCCATCTTCATACTTATTGAGACATGTAAAAAAAACTGGATATTCTTCAATTCGAATATGTGTGCTAATGGAGAAATTCTCAAGGGTATCTTCATCTATAATGTTGGAAAGGGTGTGTGGATTGCTTTGTAAGTTTGTATATCTACATATATATATATGTATGTAGATACATGCATAGTTTTTATATAGAGAGATATAGTAGTAATAATGAATTTGAAGGTAAATGGAGGTCATAATGTCTTTCCATTATATAGGTTTTTATAGGAAGGGATTATTATAGAAAAAGACGACGTACGTTAGGGGCGTGAACTTAATCATTATTATGGAGTGCTGGGCTATAATGGTATGTACAAGAAGGTAACTGGGAAAATAGAGTTGCATAATGTAAACAGGATTGCCCTTTGTAAATATTTTAGCTTGATCAAAGGAATAATGGTAAGGATGTTGAAAACCAGTGATAAAGGCATTATGTAGTATCCTCAGTATATTAGTATACATACTTAGTGCTAAAATGCATTGTGCATGAAATTTCTTCATATAGAAAATATATGAGAATGCTTTGAGCTGTAATACTATATAGTAAAATATACCAAAAAAAAACCATAGGACCTTTTAGCCCTCCTTTGTTATTCATCATGTTCGTCCTCATGGAGGACTCAACTTACATGGTTTTTAGTACAAAAGTTGGTAAATTTTGAAAAAACAAATTTTTTTTTCTGGAAAGAAAGAATGGTGGTGACCGATGATAATCTAATGAGGAAAAAGGGACCCAAAAAAACGACTCTCAAGGGTCTGTGTACTTGATAGGGTAAAGGGGTGATAAAATGGTCTCCTCTCATAGTAAAACATAAGGATGAGTACATATTTGAGTATCCCAGCCCCTCTAATCTAAAATACTTAGAAACTTATTTAGTCATGTCTAAATATATGTATATACATTACGAACATTACTACTACTAGCTGATCTCTCATCTTAAACCTTGAATCCATTTCCAGGTGGTACAGTCAAGAAAGTAAGAGTAACTGTGGTGGAAAAAGTTTTATGGTTTGACATTTCCATCCCGTTCGTGTGTGTGTGTAACTTTGGGGAAATGAGGAAAACTCCAAGGGGTTTTGAAAGTAAAGGAGAAATTGAGGCGAGTATGTATGTACTCCCCTGTAAAGTAACTTCACATACATATAATAGCAAAGGAGAGTATGGGAAATAGGTGTATGTATAATTGACAAATAATTTTATGGTCTCCTCTACTTTTTTTTCTCTTGAAAATTTTCTTTTTTTTTTTATGAGGACCATCATCATCTTGTTTTCCAGGACAACCTTTCTCATTCACTCACTTATAGAGAGAGAGGACACACTCATTTCTCTTTTATTGGACAAGTGAGAACGTCCGATTGTTACTGGGTAATAATAAAACTAATAGTATAGGAAAGCCGGCCAAGTTTATTAGACTTGTCGGGTCCATATGAGTACAAATGAGTACTCTCAACATATATGTTTACGATTATTTGAAATTGGGATTAAAATCCAAATGGAATCCTCACTATGGGAATCACATGCAACTTTTAGTACTTGTATTGGATTCAAATGGCGCCGATACTCTTTAGTGTGGAAGACTTTTCCTATTTCATACTATAGCAGAGAAAGTCCTCGTAAATATTTCCTATATCCTTTCATTGGAGAAGTAGCATGTAGATTCTATACACATGCAATTTTTTTTCCTATACATTTTATACATACTTTTTTCAAGTTAAAGGACGGAACTTGTTAGCTCCTAGTTTTCACTATACATGGGATTCTTGAGCTACATATGTAAGTTACGTGGGTGAAAGGAGGGGAAAGTGAAAGCATTGTAAGGTGCGGTGGAAGAGTTTTATATATGAGGAGGTTGTAATGGCCGGTTGCGTCAGCAAATCATTCCCTGTATTGTGAAGAAAATAAAAAATCCCTAGAAATGCTTACCCATGCTTTCTTCTTCTCCCAACAAACTAATGGAGCAACACTCATGTATATCACTCACTACATATACCACCACACACACACACACACACACACACACACACACTCATCTATAGCCAGACACGTTTCAATCTTTAAAAGATGAATTGCTGAGGAAAATAGCCTGTTTATTGCTCACCTGGAGCAATGACGCTCTTTTATATGCAGTGTTCCCCCCATTTTATAGTACATGAGTTCACTCTTACAGTTCAATTGGCTACGGGTAAATATAAAGAGAGAGAGGGGGGGATGAGGGACCATGTAAAATGAATTTATAGGAGTCAGCAAGGAAAATTGCTTATCCTCAAGTATCTACTAAACTGAGCAACTTCCCAATACATTTTATGGGGAAGAAGGAATTGAGAAACACTGTCACTGTCCTAAAGGAACAGCTTGCTAACACTATGCACTAGCCAAAATCATAAGGTGAGTTCATGCTCAAGATGTTCCTATAGAGATGCTATTATAGGAGAGTGAGCTACTACATATGTACGAGCAAGAAATATATTGTCACCTGTAAGGGTCAAAGTTTCCAAAAGAGAATATGGGCCAACTATATAGGATATATTTTTCAAGGGAGGATATATATGGATTCTCATGGATCCAATTATTGCTTTATCGTTTTAACTCGCGAGAGAGAAAAAAAAGTCTCCCTTTGGATGGCTTGATTCTTTTCCAATAATTTCAGAGCTAGTCATTTACAAGACATACGATTAGAGCACCTTGATCAGACACTTACCTTAGATTCTATAGTTGATTGCTTTTTTCCCCCCTATTTTGTCCCTCGTTCCATTCTCTCTCTCTCTCTCTCTCTCTCTTTGATTCTCCTTTTATTATGTTGTAGAGTCTAGAGCTGTGACAGCTCAAGTATTTACTTTTACTCTGAGTAACCCAATCCTTAGTAGGAGTTGGATTAAAAGTAGGGAGAAAAAAATCCCGTTTTTCTCTCTTTTCTCTCTCTCTCTCTCTCTGTCTTGTTTTTTTCTTATTCTTCCTTCCGCCAGTCTCTCCTCTCATACTTCAGCTCCAATTAAGGATTTCTAATCAAATAAGTTGGTTTTCTAACCACAGTCTGAGAGGAAAGCTTTTTTCCCCCATGTCTTGTAACTTTTAGGTAGGAGCAGTACAGCTTTTAGTGGGTAAGGGAAGTTGCTCTTTCTCTCTGTACTCTCATTTGATAAACTACCATGATTAAGTGCGTCCTTGTTTACAGATACTCATTTTATATGAGACTTTCTACTTTTTTTAATTCACTCATCCCATGAGAAGTCATTTTTTTTAGTTTTTTTTAAAAATTGAATTCCAAGTACTGGGATAAAAACATGTCCTCTCTTTTATCCTCTTCTATGTCATTTTCAGGGTTATTTATCATTTTTTTTCTCTCTCTCTCTCTCAGTCTCAGTGTAAGAGTAAAAAGAGTGAAAAAATATTATATTGTTATGAGAAACAAGGCCCAGACTTCTACACACTTTCAATTTGTTACATTATCCCCTGCTTTGAGTTGTATAGCTAAATGAAATGGGTGGAACGATGTATTTCTAAGAAATCATCTCAGCCTGATTCCTATGGTGACGTATTCTTATTGACACTTTTGCTCCGTTTTGGAATTTGCATGTGATTCTGGGGATGAGGATTGTATTTGATTTGACTCTTTCAATAATAAATCTTCCCCTATGGTAGTGAATAATATTGGACCAAGCTGTGGAAATATAAGTAAATGAATGGATGAGGAAGGATAGGATATAATTAATGTATAGTGTGATTGCAGTGTGGACATCAAGTTTCTCTCGGCTAATTGAGCTCTTGAAGAAGTTAAGGATGAGTGGGTAAAAAAAGAAAGAGGAAAAAAGGAGAAATCCTGTCAATATGTATTAAGCAAAAGAGATTTTCGTTAGAACATTGAGTCTCTCTCTCTCTCTCTCTCTATTATTATGAGACCCAAGGGGCTAGTTTAACCACAGCCCCTTTCTCACCTCGTAAATTCCCATTACATGGCCATGACAAAGCCCCTACAATTCCTTTTGGCTCCTTGTCGAAACCCTATAGTATCCTGGGAATTTGCGTGTGAGGAAAGGATACAATTGAAAGGATTCCCTTACACTTTTCAATTCTCTCTCATGGGTTTTTCCAGCCATTTTAGAAATAATTACCCCCCGTGAACAATTAATACAATAATTATTACTAGAGCAGTAGCTCAAATACTAAATGTAACGTTAACATGGAGATTTCCTTTCTCTTTCTCTCTCTCTCTCTCTCTCTCTCTCTGTCTCCATATGCCTTTTATGGTTTCTCTAGGGGGAGTGATTTTCTATGTGTATATGAAAATGTATATATGAATATTTGTTGGAAAATTGTAGGAAAAGAGTAAGATTCTCCTTTGCTATTATGATTACTCTCCTTATATTCCTACAGAAAAAGTAGTACCTTCAACTAAATCCCAGTTGATTGACTGATTCTACATGTGCAGGAATGAATGAAAATATAAAGAGGGAGAGAAAAAAAAAGTACATGGTATTGAAAATATATATGAGATTTACTATTACTCTTTCCCGCAGTCCTTACATATCATTTTTCATTGTTGGTCAAAGTGGAAGCAGCATCAAATAAATCCAGTGTGGAAGGATCATCTCTACAGAATATTCCCTTTCCCATAGGCTCCAATTCAAATGAATATTTGAATGGATTTTTGTTTGCTTCTCATCATTTCTTTTTGATTTTTTTTCCTTTCACTATATGTTTTTATTCATGGTGAGCACGAACTACTGCTCATATGCTATGCATTTTGAAGGATACTAACCTTAAGGGATTGCGGTGTGTAAGAATACTCTCGTCTAATATGTATGGCAATACACGTGTGTGTGTATCCACCTATAAATAATAATTATGAGGATAATCTTACCAGTAACTATAGAGACATATTCCTTATATTATGTCATTGGTACGAAAAATTAAAGTCTTGATTCATAGCTGTAGTGTGACGATATAGTTTTTTGAGAATGCTTATATTTTAAATCTCTCTCTCTCTCTCTCTTTCTCTCTCTCCCTTTCTAATAATCTTTTACATATACCATGAACTTTTATGGGATATTTGACTGGTAACGTCAGAGACTACCGTGGAATTCGTGGAATGAATCAACTCTCATTATTTCTACTCACAGTATTTCCTACACTAATCACTCTACATATAAATGTGGTACCTGCCTTTATAATGCTAATATACTGGAAATTGGTAGTAGTAGGGAAATTAATCAAGATTCATTTTCATTAAAGATAAAAATAAATTATTCACGTATTGCTATATACTCTGTCACTCAAAATGAAATGCTACATTAGTTATCCTCTAGTCTGAACTAGATGCCAAAAAACACACCAAAACCACACCCAAATTAGTAGCCAAACTTCCTTTTACCATTTTTGAAATCGTAGTACATGCAATCCAATTAGAGTTGTTCATGCGGACTTATTAGTAGTATTTTCCCATTATTTGCTATTTTTATAGTACTCATATTTAGAACGTCAAGTCGTCTTCAATTTACTGGGGTCAAATTCATTTTCTATAATGTAATACATTTATTAATTAACATTTTTGAGCTAATTTGTCTATTCTAAAAATATTTATACTCTGCTTATTTCTTAATGAATAACAACAAATTCTTTGTTTTTTCCATGCCAATTTTTGCAAATTTTATGCGATTTTTTTTTGCAACAATTTGTTGGGAATTTCCCCCCAGAAATTTGTTACAAATTTGTATGGAAAAATGTAAAATTTTTTTAAACTGGAAGGATGAAAGAAGGAAGTAATTTTGGGCAAAAATCTAGTACGACTGAGACAGGCAAATTTTAAAAAAGAAGATGAATTTGCCAATGTAAAATTTCACAAAGGACGACTTCATGTTGTAATGACTTTAGAGAACGTAGTTGGAAAACTTGCTAATTTTTGAATTTTAAATAGAAAATTTACATTTCGCTAGAAAATCAGCAACTATACAATAGAAAAGTTGACTAGTTTTTAGTAGGAATTCGTGCAAAAAAATTAGATATTAGTTCTATAGTAACCATTGAGATGTGGCATGTTTAAAGGAAATGAGGAATTGATTTTGAATTGGTTGACTATAATCTATCTAATGCATATGATCTTAACAAATACAATTGATTCCGTTTGGTCTTGATTATAATTTCTTATTAGATATTATGGATTATTATTATTATTATTATTACTTATTATATACCACTATTTTTGATTTCTCGTCTCATTAGTACTTTTAGTATTTAAAAAAAATTCTCATGATTCAAAAAAAAACTATGCATTGTGGTTTATTTTGTTGAATGACCTTGATGATTTTGGCCACAGGACCCACGCAAGTCTCTGTAAACTTGTACTTACGGTCCATCAGCAAGATAGATGATTATGAAATGGTAAGTGAGTGTTTCATTGAAGTGCGTTTCTTAACAAGCACATACGTCCGCTCTACACGTTTTAAGACATTCCAAGTCACGCAGTTTTTGCGTCTAACTTTTTCTAAAATATATACTATATAGATTTTATCCTCACATCTCATCTGTGCGTACCGTCCATGTGTGTATTTCAAAACTGTTTTTGTACTACAACTTTTCTCATCATACAAATCTACAAAAATATTAACTCTACACAGTGCAGTGCCGTAGCATAAGAAAACAACACTATAATAATTGTTCAAAATGGACTCTGATCACTTTTTTCAAAAAAATGTCTGCTAAAAGAAACCCCCAAAAACTAACAAAAGCTTTGAGAAAACCCCCTTCTTTATTATTATTGTTATTAACATGAAAAAAGCTTAGATATTCCATTGAGCTCCCTCTCATTATTTATTATTAACCTTCTTTCTACTTTCTCTTATAATAACTGTGCTCTCTCTATGTAAGCACTCTCATTTGTCTTCAAGTGATCTTTTTTCTGTATATATTTAATACTCCAACTCATTTAACTGCTGCCTACGACGTCCGCTCTCTCTCTCTCTCTCTCTCTCTCTTACTTATTTACTTACTTACGTAATTACGTGTTCAATTCACTCCGTCCAGGTTTCTCTGGACATTGCAATTAATTGTTTTCCTTTGGGATTATATATCTCTATAACACTATGTATATATTCTGTACGAAACATATTGTATCTGGAAACTTTGTATGTAACTGCGTGTGTAAGTGTGTGTGTGTGTGTGTGTGGGTGTAGGTGTGCGTGTGCGTGTGTCTGCATTATAAGTGTCTTACTTTTGTGACAAGTTTTCTTTTACATGGCACTTCTTCTCTACATCAAAAATTGTTTTCATAAAAATTCAAAATTTTCTTTTTAAAAAAAAAATTAAAAAAGTGGTATTTGTGTGCAAGCTTTTATGGCTTTTTGGTATTTCCCATCTGTGATTTCTAAAATGGAGGGCAATTTGTTTGGATTTTGACTTAACTGTGTGAAAAATTAAATGGTAAAATAGCAAAAAAAAAATGAATTAAGGAAATTGAAAAAAGCGTGTGATTTTGATTTTTCTTCATCTTTTCTCTATCTCTCTGACATTTAATAGGTGGTAGGTAGTTTGATGTGTGAAGAGTAAGATAAGAAGGGAAATTGGTCAAGTGGTTGAGAAAAATAAGGGTAAATGTCTACTCATTCAATTGTATTTTGGAAGATTCAAAGCTCCTCTGTACTGTTGTGGAGAGACAGGGAAGGAAGGAAGGAAAGGAGAAGAGAGAAAAGATTGTTAATGTGAGTTGTCGGGGTGAGTGTGTAGGTGAAAGGAGAGGACTTAGTACGTTTATAGAAGTATATCCCCAGAGCTTTCATAAACTTCTTTAATGATTTCATTCGTCTTCTTTTTTTTTTCTCTCTCTCTCTCCTTCTTCTTCTTCTCCCACTTCTATTTCTCTCCTCTTTTTTTAAAGACATTGCTCAAGGTTCTATTTCCCTTTCAATCTGTCCGCCTCATGCTATCCTTAATCCTTGGTTAAAAACTATATGTTCTATATCCCTTCACGTCTCTTTGCAGGATAAATTCATCTTTTTTTTATTCCTTTTTTTCTCTCACTTGGTTACACCTCTTTAAACTTGCATACACAGGAGAGGGTGAGAGACTCATTGGGAAATTTATTTTCACTTTGGTTATGGATACACTCCAACGTTTTTCCCCTCTCCTCAACGCTAATTCTAAGTTTTATCTCTTTTTTCCCCTCTCTCTCTCTCTCTCCTCTTTCTACTACTTACTACTACTGCTTTGATCTCTCATCATCCGGGAAGGATCAAGCTTTTGAATTCAAAGCTCACTTTATAGAGACGACAGAGCAGAGGACTATTTTTATATTAATCGTCTCCAAGTTTTTTTTCTCCCAGTATAAAAAAAAAGTTGAATTGAAAAATAAAATTGAGGTCGAAGGTTTGAGGGGGTTTTATAAAACTTTTACATTTGTGTTTTCTTTTTAAAGTATTTTTTCCTCCCTATATAATTCATTTACATGGATTTAAATCTTGCTTGTATACAATATTTAGCTATATCTAGTACGAGAGGCTTTTGTAAACATGGATACTTTGTCAGAGAAAGAGTGAAGTAGGAGGATGGAGAAAGCATAAAAGGAGAGACATTTCAAGGCTTTTCAGTGGGTGGAGAAATTACTCCTAATTGTAGGATTTTGCACATATGAGAGATTTCCCTCCATCCACTCTCAACTTACATTACCTTTTGCTAAATTACTAATATTAGGGAACTTGGAAAGTTATGAGGAGGGAAATGTAAACAAATCCAGAGGAGAAAGTTATATTGTCTTCCATTCTATTTAGTTTTTGACTTAAGGAGATTTTTAATCAGAGATGACAAGTTTTTTGAGGAAGAGAGAGAGAGAGAGTCTGTTGTAGTAAATTGTATTCTATGCCCAAACATATGAGTTTTTCATCTTTCCCGCTCAAATCTACATCCCTCCTAAATATCATGTTTCTATATGAAAGTATTCTGCGTGTATGAGGTGTATAGAAAATTCCTCTCTTTTCCTGCCTTTCTACTTTCTCTCACTCCTCTACTTCTTCTTTGTCTTTCACTACAGATAGTTCTTGCATAAATACTTTCTCCTACGAAATTTACATGCTAAAAACCAATACATATGAGTGTGTGTGTGTGGATTATACAATCCTAGACGTGTGTGTGTATGTATCCTACGCAACTTTCTCTCTCTCTCTCTCTCTCTTCATATGAGAGCATATGTTGTAAAAAGGAAAGTAGACTTTGACACATGTACGTTTAAATATTTCCTTGTCTGTCTTTTGGTATGCAGATGAAATGTACGTATATGTCAAAGAGGATGCTGGGGAAGGGAGTGGAGCACTAGGAAAAGGAGGATTCCTCTCTGTTCATATCCCCAGGTTTTCTCTATATTCTAGTAAATAGCATTGAATAGGTAGAGTAAAACCCATAGCCTCTATAGCTCTCTCTTCTACATTAATTTCCCTGGAAGTCATCTCATATCTATGGGAAAGCCCACATTCTACACAAGTATACAAGTGTATGCGCAATTGTGAGATAGAGAGAGAGTTGTTCATAGTGTAAACAAGAATATCGATAGCAAAAGAGCCAGGAAGAAAAACCAGAGCGAAAGCCAAGTGATTTAAGCAGAGAGCTTTTCAATTGTGGAATTGTCTAGTTTCTCACAGTGTAATAGTAGTATGTGCCAGACGTACACAAACATACACACACACACACACACACACACGTCAGGAGGAATGGAAAAAGGACCAGAGAGAAAATTTTACATACATAGAGAAAATCGACGGATTCAAAGTGTGAGAGGGAGAGAGCCCGAGAGTGAGTGAAAGACTTGAAGAGTAAATGTGTGTGTGAGAGTAAAGGGAGTGGATCTACTAAAAGGAGTGGATATGTAGGAAAGTAGTAGAAAATATTTAATCCATTGCTTTTCTCGAATAAATAAATAGCTTCCCCCCTATAGATGAATGTCGAGTTTTCGACACTGACTCAAGCAATTGATGAATGTTATTCTTCGAATGCATCATCCAAGGACAACGACGACGCCATCGTCGAGAACCACATCCACATATATTCAAAAGCCATACATACAATAAATTACACGCTTTCTCTGCTTTCACTCTCTCTCTCTCTTTCCCTGTAGCTCTCTCTCTCTCTCTCACCACTCAATTCAAAAATAATAGTTGAGGGAAAGAGTTAATGAAAAGCGTATGGAGTGAATGGTAACAAACCAAGTGAACTGATGAGCAATTTACTGGCTGTCAGCATCATCCTATCGTAATTTCTCCTACTGTGAACCAACCAACTCATATAATATAGTTTTTGAAAAGGACTAAGAGGATATTTCTATCTAACGAGAGGGATTACATGTTTGTTGTGTGACTGTGTGTGTGTGTGACTGTGCGGCTACAGAACAAGCATTTAATTTTTTTCCCTATGCATTACTTTTCCCCATGAAGAATGAATCTCTTGCCTTATCCTTAAATCAATATTTACTCAAAGTATCCATTTTTATACATTATAGGGAAACTTAGTCAAGTGTTACAAGATTTCCAAGCTTCTTCTCCTTTTTTTAAGAGTATTTTCCCCTAAAAATATTTCTCTTGTCATCCTTTTTTCCATTCTCAACTACTACTATGCAGAGTTATACACATACTATATAGAAGCCATAAAGAAATGTTGTTGGGAGGGTGTGGATTCGGAAGGAATAAAGTTTCTCCCAAGAATTCCATCAATCGTGTTTTCTATCAATGGGGACGACTTTACTTGGTTCTACGTACCTGGCATGTAGCCTTGTATTTTTTGTAGATAGGGAAAGAGAGGGAGAGAGAGAGAAAGGAAAAAACTCGGTATTTATCCGTCAGAGGAAAAAAAGAACTATCAGTTATCTTGTGTTTAAGAGAAAAAAAGTTGTAGTTATTTTTTTTTTCTCTCTCTCTCTCTCTCTCTTCTTTTTAAAAACTCTTCTTGTTGGGGAAGTTAGTGGAATTTTTCTCTTTTTTCTTCTTTTGACCTTATATTTCTCACTAGTTAACTTCTTCCCTTGTGATATTTTTTAAAAAAAGAAGAAAAGTAGAACATTTATGGAAAAAGTAGAAGAATTTTTAATAATTGTCTCAACTTTCACCAAATATTCTTTTTGAGGAGGAGCAGGTCTGGCTCTGTGTGTGTGTGTGTGTGTGTTTGTGTGTGTGGCAAGAGAGAAATTTATTTCCATGCTTGGAATTTTTCTTGTAGAAACAGGAATATTATTTCCTTTTAGTTCCCTCCTCTTTCCCCTTGTATTGCCATTAGAAGCTCCACTACGGACACAATAACCGGAGTAACAGCAGTAGTAGTAGTAGTAACAACAGCAACAACAACAACAACATGTTATGAAAAGAGCATTGAATGAGCATACAAGAATTTTACTTTGCCAACTGGCAACTCCCATTCTTCGCCACTTATATTTTCTTATGGTAGTTCCTTTTTCTTTTTAATTCACCTCCTCCTCCTCCTCCTCCTTCGCCCTTTTTTCTCTTTTTTTTCTTCTTCTTGTCTCCTTGGAATCCAGGGCAAGAGAATCCTTTGGTGAAAGTATGAAAGTATATACAGATAATATTTATAACTATATAGGGCTTAAAAATACAAGTAAATATTACTAAGGACTTTCTCTCTCTCTCTCTCTCTCATCATAGAAAATAATAGAAGGAAACTGAGATAGGTCAAAAATTGTTAGGAGTAGGAAAAACTATAGAGTGCTAACATTATAAGGGAAATTCCCTCTTTTGTGTAGTTATATAGAAAAGGATATGATTCTACCCCAGGATATAGTGGAGAAGATGTAGACAATGTAATTCGCACTTTTTTTTCACCGAACAAATTTTCTCGCCTTGACTACCAATGAAACTAATCTTTCTATCTCACGCTATCCTATCCAAGTTTTACACAAAAGCAGTGGGTCTCATAGCATGTGAAGGGAAGAAGAGGAGTATATAGAATTCAAGTGGAAAAATAAACTCATTTCTCTTAAGAAGAGGAGAAGGAAGGTATGAATGACGAGGAGAGGCTAGAATCAAGGTATTTATAAACGGTGGTAGAGTAGAGAAAAATCCAGCTAAAAATATCCCCTCCATGGAGAATCATATTTCTTAAAAAGAGACAGGAAAATACGTACAATTGCCCTCCCATGGTCAACAAGCACCAATGGAATCTTTGGGTTTGTTTATTCTTCTATTCCTTCCCAATTCTATAACTGTAATTAATATAGACTGTCATAGTATTTATATCTATCGATAATTTCTCTATATTTTTTCTATGTTACGTTTACTCTACGTCCGTTTACATTTATAATAATTATATGTTTGCAAGAAAAGTGAAAGTTTATACATGGATTGGAAAAATCGCCATTTTCTCTTCTTCTCTTGCACTTATTGCACTATATTCCCTACATATGATTATATTAACTTTTATTATCATTTTACTTTTTTAACCTCACATTTCTTTTACAATTTCATATCATAGACTCAATTTCCCAAGGTTCTACCTATTAAATTTTAACATCATTTCCCGTAAAGGGAAAATTACATTTTTATGAAAGAATTAAATATTAGATTTCCAGAGTCTTTGGGAAATTTACAGGTGGAGCAGCCAATGATATGAAAATTGTTGATTAGAGATGACATTATTTTGAGTCATATTATGCTTAATGGTGTGAGTCTGTAAAAGTCCTTATGAGCTGTAATATATGATGATGGACTCGTTTATAAATTAATATTATTCTGCACTACTAAGAACTTGATGGGTATTATGCACTTCAAAACTACGACTTGTATGATTTTTATGTTCAACGGGATGATTGTCTTTGTATGCATTCACTCATGAGTATTGTAACAGGTAATTATGGAGGTGGAGGAGCTATGCGTATATATTTATATGTATGACTCCTTATACCATCAAGTTATAGGTATGCCTGTAAGTACTATGGCAACTCTGGATTAGGGCTACGAATTAATTTTTTTTTTTTTGAGGAGAGCAATATTTTTGAAATTGATTCAATGTGAAAGGAGTCCATTTTGAAAGGCGCCGTGAGAGACGACTAAATTCATCTACAATCTATCACTAATTCTCTACCCATATCTCTCATATATGAGAGGTAAATTATAAATACTCTTGAACACGCACCAGAGGTTTCTAGTAATTTTCTGGCTCGGTTTTCTCTTCTTGGAAAAAAATTGTATCTCTCGCTCATGTCCCAATCTCCCTCTCTCTCTCTAATACACTTTCTCACTTTCTCTCACTTTCTCTCTCCTCCTTAAAACATATTTCCTTGTGTTGTTTTTCTGGAGAACACACACACACGTTGGAGTAAGAATGAGAGAGATGGCTGCTCTTAGAATATATCCTTCCTCATCAACACTTGTTTTTCGGACGCTCTGCCCTTTCTTCCCTCTTTCTCTCTCTCTCTCTCGCTCACTACTCACTTTCTCTCTTTCTCGCACTCCTTTATTTCTTACTCACTTCTTCTGCTCCACAAATATGCTTTGCATTGTGAAACAAGAGCGAAAGAAATAACAAGAGCTGACTGAGGATGATGTTGATGACGACAGCCCAAAACCTCTCTTTCACTTTTCTCCCTCTCACTTTCTCTCTATCTCTTATTTTCTTTCTTGGTCTTTCTATCTTTCCTATGTATATGTCATGTTCTCAATATATTCCGTTCTAATGAAACATCTACACAATATCTCAATGCATATTATTTATATGCCTATATGGAGTTTTTTTTCAAAATATATGTACGTACTGTACAGTTCGTTTCCGTGTTGTCTTCGTCAGAAATAAAATGTGTAATTGAGCGCCTCTTTTGAAAAACCCAAGTTTTCCTAAGGATTTACATCATTAGGGAATCACACTAGCCTTAGTGACATTATCAAAAGCTATTATTATGTTTTTATATGAGCTATTTTATTCCATGCTTTTCCCCATAAATTTCATTTTTAAAAACATTTTGACTCGAAAAAAAGAATTCAATTTATTGTTAGATACATTCAAACTAAAAGGAACCAAATTCCAGTGGACTTTCTTGCACTAAAATCATTGTCTTCTTGGTAGTTGGGCTTGAGCTATTTTTAAGCATAATTCCCATGCTTTATTCAAGTTTTGCTAGGAACATCATGAAGATCAATACTTTTCGTTTTACTTCTTCTTCCCCTGACAAAGTCAGTGTAAGAAAAATTTCCCCAAAATAGCATTATTATTATGATCCTGAATCTTTCGGTACTACCCAATACTAATATGAAAGTATGAGCTCCAGAGCTATACAAGAGAGACTTTGTGAAAAAATTGCATTTCTGTCTGCTCAAAATCAGCTCATGTAGAGAAGGAAAAAAATGGATTTTATGAGTCTTTTTCACTGTGAGAAGTAGAACGTTAAATAATTAGCGGATGACACACATTTATTAAGTACGGGCATCCGTGAAAAATCCTTGGTCTGTGAATATAAAAAGAATAAATTGGGTAGCTCCCATGCTAGTTTTTGGTTAAGTAGTCTATAGTCCTATGGAAGATTCTCACAATATATATAGCTCTTTATCATTTATGAACATAACATGCAAGAGAAATTTTCGCGGACATTTTAGGAGAAAAACTGCATCTGGCAAAAAAAATTCTATTGTACTCTTATGTCTTCAATGCTCTGCGCTTTTCAACTTCACGTGACTGTCTCGTCTGTCTAAATGATCTCTATCTATCTATCTATCTGTATTTTGACTACTATACATAAATTGTATATATATTTAGATGCATAAATATATTGTGTAGTTCATGCTATATCTATGGTATATTATGCCTTGAAGTTAACAAATGGTAGCTGTGACTCCAAAAAAATCCACGGCACCATTATTTCTATCATATTTTTTTTCTCTACTCTCTCAAGTGCCTCTCTCTCTATACGATATATATTTATATCTGTACATATATATTTATGTAGCCTCGTATATCTACCTATGCTATACTATACTATACACTATCTCATATAAATATTACCATTTTTTTCCCTCGGTTAACTTCCACAAAAACTTTTCATTCAGTCCATTGGTGCATTCAGAATTTCTAAATATTAAGATATTTGCTGGTCTTGTCACAGAAGCTTATTACTCACAAATATTTTTTACATCTATGCTTTTATTTTTAGAATAATTACATATTATTCTTATGTATCCAAAATTCATATTATATACGAAAAAGGAAAACAAGACAAAAATCTGTTTCCTTTCCCTTCTCTCAATATGGTGGAATTGACAGTAGCTAAAAAAATGCACATATGCTCTCTCTCACTATTTCTCTCCACATATGCTTTATTTTTTCAAGTGAAAATCCACATTTGAGTAAATAAGGAAATTTGTTTTTAATATGGCTATAAAAATGTGTTAGAAAAGCTGGAGTGCTTATACAATTACAAGGACAGAAGGAGAATTTACAATAGATTTTAGAGTCCGTTTGGGGAATTAATGCTGGTGTGATTTGAATACAGGAGAGCAGAGACAGTGTAGTGTGGCGTGTAATTGGAAAAAATTAGTAGGAAATTACACGAGACTGACACATGTTTGAAATTCACGTAATTATATTATTTTGTATGTTCATTGGTATTCGTTGGTTGGTTTGTTGGTTGGTGAGCGAGTGAGTGAGTGATTCTTCTCAGATATTTATTATTATGTTGGTTGCGTTATTCTAATTATTATAATCGTTCCGTTTGTACTATCATTTGTCTCTTCTTTCATGTATATATTATGTATTTCTATTATAGAAATTCCTACGCTCTCAGTCCGTCTCTAATTAAATTAGAAAATTTATATACTCAAAATGCTTTACATCCTTTAGAACTCGACAACATTATATATATAATTGTATACTTGTACTATACAAATATAAATAATACTTATTATACCTCTCTCATATAATTTACTTCACTATGGTCATCTCTTTTCTATAAAAGGCTTTATAGGGAAAGTGGGATTCTCATATTATTGTAAGAAGCAGCACGAAAAAGTTGATTCCTATGTCAGAGGAAATTCTCTTCTTTAGTTATTCTCTTTCTTAGTTAATAATTCTTCTATTCTCACCGCTATAGCAATTGCAATGCAATAAATTAATTCACTATCTCCTGGTAGCAATAACTCTCATATACACATCATTTATTATAGACATTATATGATTGTATATATGTATGAAATGGATGGGGAATGGTTCTACAAAATTCCCATTTTATCCACTTTGCTTTGCTCTCTCTCTCTCTCTCTCTCCAAGAATGAGAGAGACATTTTGCAAAATATCACCTCTCTTCATTTTAGCACGGTACACAAGTATCCATACATAATTCCCTTATACCTTAATCATATATTTCTATAGTGTAAACTCTTATTAAAGTAAAGTGAAAATCTTGATTAAATCCGCATTAAAAGTCACCACAAATGCCTCAGTTTAACTTTTACAGCTAAATATAGCAAGAGCAAAAGCAGCAGCAGCAAAAGTCACAGCAAGAACAACAACAGCAGCAAGAGCAACCACTATGCTAAAAGCCATCACTCCAATTAATTATACTCACAAAACCGTATGAAATTCTCTCCCCCCACTGCTATCAAGCCTAGCCACTTAAATCACAATCTCATTAAATATCTTTTCTCATTAATATATTTACGTAGCCACCCATAGCTTTTGCTCAACTTCCTCTCTATTGTATTGTATTATATTCCTTCAACTTATATCCCACAAATTATCGCATTATAAATTGGCTCAAGTATATATAAGATAATAAGTAAGAATAATACTTTTGAACAACAATAATAATTATTCATAATAATTGTTTTCTGCACGCCCAAATAATTATTACTATTATAGTACAACTAACTATACCTATAGAGTATAAGAAAATATCCGAGAGTGATATTTATAAAGCACAAAGGTGGGCATTATTTTTAGCCTACCCCTCACCACCCTCAATCTATCCACAAATATTTCCCTATGAATTTACTATTATTATTGTCATTCTAATAATTAATTTCCATGTATGAGTTCCTATATAATTTCTCTTATCACTACAACTTTCCGAATGAAAGTTGGCCTTCACCTAGCCTCAATATAGAGAATAATTCTTCTAAATAAGAAAATGATGTGATGCATATGTGGAATAAAACTCGTCATTTCCACCTATTTGGATGATTAAGGCTTGAAATGCAATAGTATAATAAATATAAATATATTTATATGTAAATTATGTGGTGCACAGTAGGGAGTAAAAACCAGTGTAAAATAAACTCCCTTTTGACTCCAAGGAAAAGTTCCTCTCCGGCTTCATACAAATACTAATGTTAGAAATGTGCGGAAAAAATATAACATATTTGGAACAAGGTGGAAATGCCTTTGCCCTACTTTCATTTATTTCTTTTTACAAACTACTCCTACAACATTCTTTACCTCAAACCAGATCTCAGGTTTCTATGAACAAAAATATCTATCTACAACGTTTATTTTTTATAGTATCTAAGCTGTTACTATTCCTATATTATTTTCTCCAGGATTTTTAAAAAAAGTTGATGCAATGCTAAAATCTCTAGACATGCTTTTCCTTTCATAAAGAATCATAGTAAGGATGGGCGTAAGGGTGGATTCATTTCAATTTTCCCCCGTTTTACTCATATGTACTTCTGCAGAGCAAAGTCATTTCCCGTCTCTCTCTCCCTCTCTCACGCTCTTTCCTCTCCCCTCTTGTCTGCACTTTCTCCACAATATACATTGTCTCTCTTTGGAAGAGAGCGATAAAATCATTCCAGATACATTTCTAGCTAGTTTAATGGCTGCTCCAGCAGGCGAAGGATGTAGGCTAATATGGAAAAGGTTTTTTTTTTACGGATTTTTTTTAGTAGTAAAGTATGCTTTCTTTCCAGAAATACATATATCCAATGGCCCGGAGGAGACCAGGAGAGCATTAATGGCTATAATAATTATTAAAGTTTATATTATAATTTTTTCAATAGGGACCATTGAAGCAGCTGGATTTATAAGAGAAAATTCCCATGGATATGGTAGGAAAAATCCATGTGTTATGTTCCAATGATTTCTTTAAGCACATATTCACCCAGTAATTTGCTTTTCTTTATACTGGAAAAAAAGAACAATTCAAGGGATTTTTTTAAAGGTTTTCCATGTGATATTCTGGATTTTCGCATGTTAATTCCTGTGCGTGTGTGTGTGTAGGATGGAAGGAATCATTACAATCCTTTTGTTTGCACATGATATGTAAGGCTTAGCATTTCTTTTAGTTTACACACACACACACACACACACACACACACACACACACACAAATCAGAGAGAATTCATGGAAGATATTTTAATCTTTCCTTTGTATTGCTTCCTCTCAAGAAATTTCCTCTTGAATAGTTTACCGTACTCTCGTCCTCATAGTATGATATCCCATACATTATTTTCTCTAAAAGTTATTGGAATGTGAGAATGAAAGGCATCTCTTTTCAAACGAAATTTCATGAGTTCTCTCTTTAAAAAATTTTTTTTCTTCTCCTCTAAGCAATCATTTTCCTTGAGCCTTCTCAACCCATTGTTTAGATACGTTTTAGATGATAAAATTCACTTTAAACAATCTAATAGCTCATGTTGATGAAAAATATATGCAGCTATGAGAAGTGCTAGTTAAAGCTGAAAAAATACAATTAGTTGAAATGCGACCCACTCAAGTAGTCAACTTTTGACAAGATGAAAGTTAATTTTGTGAGAAGGGAAAAGTGAGTGTAGTCAAGTTTTGAACAAAAAAAATTATACACTTTTGCTACATTTTTATAAGAGTTAACTCTGACACGAGTGACTTTCACTTTCCAGTACTTTCTCTTCCTAAGTAAGTTTTTCAGTTTTTGGAGAGAATTAAATTGATGATAAAGTTTTCTGCAGAGTATTTGGACGTGTTAAAAATAAATGCTATTTTACCGACCCTGTCCATCTAAAGGATGACGTGACTTCATGAATGAGGATTTTAATCCCATTCAATGTGCATTATTTGAAAGAAGGAAGAAATGACGTCAGAGCGGCTGTCCCGGTAGACTTGAATTATTAACAGGTACAGGGCAATTATTAGAATCTGGAGACAGATAATTTTTGTTGACTGACTTTAAGTGAGTTTGAGGAAGGGAATAAATGTTCTTTGCTCTTTTATGAGCTGTTCTAGTTCTGGAAATATGTAGGTTTTTCATATAGTGCAAGTAGTTTATAAGGGGTGGAGGAATTATGATGATGAAAACACTACATATGTTGAGGAGATGTGGAAATGATGTGCAGTGAGGGAAAAATAATAGTATTTGCTAAACGACCATTGTATACACTCACACATGCAATAATCATGGGCATATGGCCCTCATGTACTAAACCCTTTCCACTCCTCATACAAGTCTGAACAGTTTTCCCATCTCTTATAGTTATGACAGTGTCATAAAATCCCACAAAAAAAACCCTACGCTATAATCTTAAAAAGGAGAGATAGATATTTCAAAGCGAGTTGGTTTTTTCTAGGAAGAAACCATTGTTTTCTTTCCCTGGCCCCTACCATATAGCAAAAGTATAAAGAATATCAATATTTTTAGCACATATGTTTTTTTAACAAAATGGAGTCCGTAGGAAAGAACGAGAAGAATTGATATCCTCAATTCAAAACGAAATTTATTAGGATTTTAAAGGAGGGAAAAAACTTGTTACACAAGAGGAAAAAAAAGCATGTTATGTGAAGGATTTGTAAGTGATAAAATAGGGATTTTTTCCAGTTACTATAATATACAAATGTAAACATTATGATAATAGAGACTGGATTCACAAGTAGAAACGTATGTTTCCCTCCTCATCGTAGTTAAACATGAGAGATTTTACGGGGATATAAGTGGAAGACGACAAGAATTTCTTGTGGAAAAAGTGCAGCCAAGCTTGAGCTTCTTCATGCCTAACTCCACACACACACATACACAGACACACGCTTTAACATTAGTCAAAAGTCAAGGAAGTAGCAAGAGCATTTGACTTTCTCCACACCCTCCTACTTTCATCTCCTCTCTGACCAGGAGATACTTGCTCCCAGTCTACTTTCTCCACCCAGTCATTAGCCTTTAGATTTCCTCCGACTGCACACTCACACACACACAACTTCATTTCAGAAATGTTCTCACTTTATCTCTTTCATTGAGTTTGAAAAATCCCTCAAGACTCCCGGCAAAAATTTCCTTGTCATTTTTTCATTGCTTCATCATTTATCCTCAATGCTAAATCCCCCTACGTAGTACCTTCTCACTATCTCACATACATTCTACTCTCATATATTTCCATTGTCTCCATAGACAAATTTACCATATAGCTCTGCAATTATCAGGTGTTTCCTCACAAAATGAACCAAGCACTTTTTCACCCTTACAGAGACTCATCTTTTACCAATCTCCTCATCCTATAAATTTGGGTATCCCCAAGTCATAAAACTTTTCCGTCTATGGAACTTTTTTGCATAATTGATGAAAACATGGAGGAAAAAAGCACTCATTTTACTCCCTCAGCTTGTACTAAAAAAAATATCTTACTCAAATTTATCAACTGACATTGGGTCAGGGGAGAGGAAATAAATTTAGCATGAATTCAATTAATTATATTATTCCACTTTGTTTCGTAAGTTATCGTATACAAAATGCACTATCAAATATCGATCAATGACTCACTTGGAAATTCTAATCATTTTACCCTGAACAATAATTATTATTATTCAAAAACTTGGAATAATATATGTTGGAAAAAAACTGCGGAGCGTTTATGGTAGCACAAAAGCTTGTTACCCTCAAGAAATCTATCAATGTAAATGGATTTAAATAAACCACAATTTTCTTGACTACAATTTTGCATGAGAATGGAACATCTGGTGCTAAACACTTTTGATCTGATCCGACTCAGACAAGTGAATTTCTCCTTGCTTGTAAATCTTAAGTATAATATATCAAGACGAAAAAATAAAATTCATGACAAAAATACTTGGAATCACAACAGGTCTCTCCCTACAGACGTGGCTGTGGGAAATTGATAAGTTGCGACAATAAGATTTCAATATCCTTTCAATAGCTTGCTTCTCTGATTGGATATAATAGGGATTTATATGTAAATTGCTATAGTAGCTTATAGCTCTACCATATTACAACATTAAACACGGGACGAGAATACATTTCTGATTTTATTACTACTACTAATACCACACAAAAAAGTTTACGTCCAAAAAAATGGGTATGAAATGACATTATAGACATTTTATTCCAAGGTATATTTATTATGTATAAGGTATAAGAAATTAGATAGTACTTTTAACCATTCAAAGTGATGGTAATCCAGGATGAGTGTTTAAGGAAGAGATAATTTCAATAATGTCTACTCCATACATACTTTTTACGTGTGCCTTAATACTTTTTCCTATAGTCTCATATAATATAATATTATTATCATCATCATCATTATTAGCATCTCGAGAAATAAACCAAACAAGGGTTCTTGATACTAAAAAAAATATTTGCATGAGAAAAATTGCATCCTTCATTGTGCTTGCTTATGAATGTTACATGCTACGCGCGAATATTTTGGATATGGCTTGAGAGCAATAAGCTTTTTTGATTTTAAGCTTGCTTTACTCTGCTTAATACTCTATAATGCTTATAAGAGCTTGCTTCAATGCTTGGCTAAATTAAGGATAAGTATACTCGTTAGGTTTTTATTTTCTTACCTCTCACCACACTCCTATACCATAACAAAAAAAATGTTTGAGTATAGTATAAATAAGCCATATAATGACATTTAAGCTTTATGTGAATGAGAATGGGATGCATGATGATTCTTAACTGGGGATATGGGAATGGTTTTGTTGCGGAAGTAGCTTTAAACACTGCTTCAAATGATGCTTAGCCTTTCTCAATCTCCTACTTTTTCGTCGCTTTCTCTTCTTCTCATTATTGCTTCTTGCTTCCAAAAAAAACATTTTTACTTGACTCTCTCTCTCTCTTTCTTTTCTCTATCTCTCTCTCTTTGTAATTTGAATTCAATCTATATTCCCTTAACTTTCTGTCTTCTCTCTCTCTCTTTCTCTTTTTCTCTATTTATATTTATTATTTTGAAAACCAAACTAAATTAAAAAATATGTAGATGAGACCCATAAATAACCTTTCAATTTAAAACCTACTACAGTAGATTAATTAATTCCCCTCTCTCTCTCTCTATGTCCCCACTAAAAAAATCTACATAATTTCGCGAAAAAAGGGTATGGAACAAAATAAGGAACATGAGCAAAATTTAGCATCCAAAAAACTGTAATGTCTCGTTAATAGTTTTCCTATGGATTTTCTCTCTGGTTTTAGTATCACAAATTTAGTGTAAAACTTATTCCCTTAATATAATTATCCCTGTACGAATCCCTCTCTTCCTTCCAATACAAACCTATAGGGGATTACTCTTTGATTTATACTTTATGAATGAATCGGGAGTAGAGAATTTTTTCTTGGTGAAAAAACAAATACCTTTTCCTGGGTTATTAGGAAAATAGCTGTAGTACATAGAGAAAATAGGGAAGGAGAAAATGAAGTGAAAGTTTTTTTTCAGGGAAACAGCTTGTGCAATAAAAGTGTAGCGGAAAGGCTAGAAGACGACACTATATACTTCTCTACAGTAAAACTGCCATGGGGAAAGTAGCGCTCGAACGATTCTCAAAGCTAAAATTTACTACATGCCATAATGACAACGTGGGTTGGCTAATGAGGCTTAATCCAGGAACTTGTGTGGAATTCATAAACGCATCACGTTCCTAAGCTATCTATTTGAAAGTTAATCAGATTTTTTTTTCTCTCTCTCTCTCTCTCTATCTCTAGTAGTGGGGGAATTCCAAGGGATTGTAATGGTCCTCCTATATCTTTTTGCTAGTACTATTTAGGTTTGGAATGGTAGTGCCCATTTAACTTGGAGTATTGTTGGAACTGCCTCCTTCCTTCCTGCTGACTAGGTAGTAATAACAGCTCTGTCCTCTCCTCCTCCTCCTCCTCCTCCTCCTCCTCCACCATCCGCGAATTCTTCTTATCCTGAGCCAATTAGGGATTTCTGGCTTGTGTGAGCCCCGATTTGGGAAAGGGACAAACTTCTGGAACAACAAGAACGTTTTTATAAGTGTTAATGGTATTTACTTTAAAGTTTTGAGAAAAGCAAGAATAAGAAGAAGGAGAAGAAGAAGAAAGTTGGGAAGGAGGTCAGCGCACTTGTAAATTCCAGTAGTTAAGGACACTTTGGGAGAAATAGCGAGAGTCCTCAGCTTTATAACACCAATTTCCATGTAGGAAGAAAGAGAGAGACTTTATAGGAAATAATACACGCACAACTAAAATGACTCGAGAGAGATAGGATAGTGTGAATCTCTCTCTCTCTCTCTCTCTCCGACTTCCTCCTGATGGGGGACCAGGACCTGATGATGATATCAGTGAAAGCTTGTGTAAAAGGGAGGGGGGAAGGGAGAAATGGATGAAATTTATGTATGCGTGTGTGAGGGGATTTATCAGGAGTCCATGACACGAGGACATTTTTCAACGGAACGTCCAATTCTACCACCCACTTTGACTCCAGTAGGAGTTAAAGCCAGCACTTGTGAGACGGCAACTCATTTTTCAATAATACTCACTTTGTCGTCATCCATAAGCTGAGGAATAGATGCAGAGGACTCATCCAATAACACCTTTATTTCTCTCATCCTTCCCCCTTAGCCCTATGTGTATTCAAGTGTTTCTAAACTCCGCTTTCTCTTTCACTTTCTCTCTCCTTTCTCTTCTCTCGACCTCCTCACCTATAACATGGGGAGATCTTCATGCCCAGCCTAATTCATTTCCCTACCTAATGTTCAAGCTATGGAATAGAAGGATGGAAGATGGGAAGAAAAGTGTGATAGTTTTTACGTCCTCCTATGATAGCCCAGGAAAGCTCTAGGAAAGAAGAGTTCCCTTCCACCATTTTCCTCCTCAGAGTCTCCTTCAGATGCGACTTGATCTTGTGTGGGAAATTGTGCTCCTTTACTTTAGCCCCGACTTTGACATCTTGTACCCACACTTGTCTTAAACTTTCTCCCTAGACCTTCCTCCCGCAACTGCCCTAGGCTTTGGGATATCTCTCTCCCCCTACTTCAGAACTGCACTAGTACTTGGATTATTATTACACGAGCCTCGTTTTTTTAGCGTCCAACTCTCTCATTCTTTTTCCTTCTCCTTCCTCCTCTCGTCCTCTTCGTCTTTTTCTTCCTCTTCTTCACCAAGCTATTCTACTATATACAATACTTGATCCGACGACTCTCCTCCAAAACCTTACTACCTCCTCAGAAGAAAAGTCAAGTCCGGAAAGAGAAACTAGAGCTTGAACCATATGTTACTCGAAAAACTTTCTCTCTTCTCCAGTCTCTAATGTTCAGCCATGCCGGAGTGTGTGGAGACAAGACTCTCTTCTTCCATCAGACTTTTCTCTACACACTATTCCCTTACTATGTACTCTGTCCTAAAAACCCTATACGTCTCTCTCTCTCTCTCTCTATCTCATATAACCAACAAAATCCATAGCCACTCCAACTTTCTCCAACTCTATACTCTCTGCCATTATAAGGACTCACGGATTATACTCACGGGTTATGACTCTACATGCACTTTGTAATAATGTCTATTACCCAGGGACTATACATATACATTGTCCCTCAATCGTTAACCACGAGCTATATCCATTTCCACACTCTCACCCTTTTCCCCACTACTAAAACCGAAAATGGCAGACATTACCTTCCAATGTATATGAAGCCATTTGAAAAGCTTAGAACATTTAGCAAAATCCTGTCTTTTTGAACCGGCACATTAAAAATTACCAATGTAGTTTTCTGAGCCGATGGATTGGAAATGTTTCCGTGGTAAACATTAATTAGGGAACCAATCTGTAGTTAATGGAGGGGACGTGGGATGTGTGCAAGTTAAAAATAGTAGAGGGAGTAGCTACTGCCTGTAGTTTAATAGTTTCCTTTTTATTATGGGACTTTGGATGTTCCCGGGAATTATGGCCTTTTTCCATGTCTAAAAAAGCAATGTATACAATAATACATACAAAAACCAGCCACGTTGTCATTTGGTCAAGGGTTCTTTGGCTAAAGGCTGGGGTAAAAGAGGGGGGGGGGGTTTCGGGGGAAAAGTATATATTCAAGTAGAGGATGATTAGAAAATAATTGAAGTAGGAGCGGAAGAAAGTTGAATTCTCTCCTCCTGAATTTAAAATGACCTTTGTAACACCCACGAGCTCAATTAAAATTTTTCCTTATACAAGCCTTGTACTTTCTCTTACTTTCACTCTCACAGTGAAATTCATTCTAGAAAGTTACCTGTTCCTCCTATACTTTCTTTCTACCTCCCTGGCTTCTTCCTTTAGTTTTAGCATTGTAGTAGTATAGGGTAAGAAGCCTTGAAACAGTTCGAGTTGTAGGAATTGTTAATTAAAACCAGAGAGAGAATTTCTTAGGAAACTTGGAGGACGACAGACAAATAATTATCAAGTTTACACTTATATAAAAGCTATAATAGCCAAGTCATCCTACCATTATTGATGGGCTTGATAGTTCTATAGAGTACATATATAATTAAATAATATAGTGGATTACATCTATATATATAGATATACTTTTTTCCATATGCTACAATATGAAGATAAATCTCTTGTACATAAATATGTATATATATATGTACATGTCTATACAATGGATATCTTTGCTTCATGTAACACCTTCTTCACGTCCATCTCATTTTACCATTAAACTAAATTTCTTTAGGTTTTAGAGAAGAGTAACGTCTGAAATTCCCTTTACTCCTCTCTGCCTCACAAAATCCCCCTCTTTTGTAGAATAGATTGGAAAACATATTGTCTCTCATTGAGATCCTTCCTTTCCTTTTTCACCTCTTTATTATATAACTAATATATATATATATATATATAATTATACTTTACTTATTCCCCTTCTTCATCAACTTCTGTAGAGTCCAAAATATACGAATTAGTTCTACCATATATTCTGCTATATAAATACTAGTCTTAGATGCCTTATACAATTTAACACAAACTTTTATTCAAATTCAACCAAATTTTACCAATTGAACCATCAACAATTTTTCGAAATTCCACAATTTTGTTTCATATTCACCTTTTTAAAAAATATATATATGAATATTTTTGTTTTTTGACAAATTCTCATATTTTCTTTTTCATCTTCCGCTTCTTTACCAAATTTTTTTCGTTTTTTGATATTATTAATTTTTTTTATTCTCTATGTAGATAAAGGAAGAAGGATGATTGGAATTGAACTAATAGAAATATCTTTGTGGGTGGGTTGGGATTGTTTTAGGAGTACAGCGTTCAGTTAACATTCCGAGAGCAGTGGCTGGACGAGAGATTAAAATTTGACCAGTTCAGACCAGACGGTAAGTGCTGATTTGGATTGATATGAATCTTTTTCTGGAAAAAAAAGATATTATATAAATTTATTATTATGTAGACATCTTTAATATTCTTCTATCATTGAGTATTCTATTTGTAGAAAAAAATCCTAGATACATATACAAATATATTCTATATATGCATAAAAATATATATTTAATATTTATCAATACCATTTTCCACTTTGACAATTATTATTGAAAGAAAATCAACTATTTTTTCTACACTTATATTTTATTTGTATGTGACTATATTAACTATAATTATACTGGAAAAAATCCTCGAGGATTTTCTTTCTTTCTTCTTTAAAAATTTGTTTTTGATTTGAATGAAAAAGTATGGATTGTTTTAGTAAAAGTACATAATTTGTTGAACAAAGTTGCGTATTACAATAGATTGTGGATGGTATAAAGGGAGAAAATATTAAGTATCTATGACTTTTTTTGTGCGTTCCTTTGGGTATGTATAGAGTTGGTAACAAAATGGAAACATAATGTGACATTGTATTTTTCAAATAGTTTCATTTCCTCAACTTACTTGCTCACTTTTCACTCTCTCTCTCTCTCTCTCTCTCTCTTTCTCTCTTCCTCCGCTCTTCCCCTGGATGATACCCCACTAACTTTGTCTTTTCCCTAGGCCATATTTTTTTTTCTCCATCTCTAATTCAACTTTTCTCATCAATTTCTTCTTACTGTATCATAAATTTTACACATCATTATTTTATACATATGATTTCGCGCATTTCCTCCTCCATACCTCCTCCTCCCTTCTTTAAGCTCCGTTTCTCTCTCTCTCTCTCTCTCTCTCAAATAAAAAGAAACCTATTGTCATTTTCTCCTCTCTCTCTCTTTGCACACAGCTTTTTTCTCAAGTACCACACACTGATCCCTTTTTTCTTGTATTTTAAAACTATTTTTCTCTTTTAAAAAAAGTACTTGTCTTTTTTTCACAAGTTTTATATACAAGCCTCTTTATATAAATATATAACCTTGTACATAAATTTTCAAGGAAAGGGGAAATTTCACTAGACTTGTGAACTTGGGATGTATGGGACTTGAGTAACTTTTCTCAACTAATGTATTTTGTTTGAGTTTTTCTCTCTCTCTCTCTCTCACTCCTTTTTCTCCTGTTGTTCTGGGACCTGTAATTACTTTGGAAGGTTTATCCCTTCCGAAGAAAGAGAGCAAAGGTAGTTCTGGTAAAGGGTATTAAATCTTGTATGAAGAGTGAGCTAAGTAGGTTGTTGGCAAGGAGGCTATAAACTATGCACATTTACATATGATTTATGGGTAAAGCTATCGTTGGGAACAAGTAACATTGATTATATTACTTTATGGATTTTTTCTTTCTTTCTCTTTTTTTTCTCTCTCTCAAAAAAGAGATGAAATTTTACAAGGGGGAAATACTTGTATTATTGAAATGTTCCTCTCGTAAATTTTCATGACATATGTAAATATTATTTTCAACCCTTGCTCAACTCTCCCTCTTATTCTTTTTTTTGGGGAGAAAATATACACCGATGATAGCTTTCCCTTATATCTATAAAATATATACACTGTCTTGTATGTGTACTCATTATATACTCTTTATATATATATTTCTTCTTTCTGTGTATGTATGTTACCTACTTGGAAAGGTGGGTGGATCCGTAGTGCTTTTAGTTTGCTTTTACCAAAAAAAATATATATATATATCTTGTCACTCTACTATACATATTAGTTTTTACTACGTCTGAGAAACAATCGTAGATTTCTTTTCTGTTCCTTCTTCTTGTTCTTTACTATATAGTAGAACATTATTATTGTAGTCTATATATTGTAGTAAATAAGTCATAAGACTAAACATTTTTTTTATGTCTTATGACTTATATTGGAGTGGGGTCATTTCTTGTTCAAATTATACCAAAATAAAACTCCACTTTTCATTATTATTACGCTTCAAAGAAATCCAAAAGTTCATAGTTATTGAAAAAAAAGGGGGAAATAAAAATTGTTTTTTTTTCTTTCCCATAATTTGATGAGGATTTGAACGTTCAATTATGAAGGAACTATAAAAGCAATATGACCCTAGTCCTAAAAACATGCTTTAAAATCACTGTAGTAAAACTTGTAGAGTCAGAAATTATTATATTGGACAAGCTTTTTTTTTACCCGTTTGGTCCGTTGCTAAAAATTATAACGTGTAGGAAAGACTCTAGTTAGATAAATACCGCTCTTTGAATATATAGTCTAAACGTAAACATGCTCTACAAGAACATATACTCATATTGATCTCTGCTACTTGTATTTATAGTGAATTGCATGTGTAAAGTGTAGTTTTTTTGAGAGACAAAAATATATAATTTATTGATATTTTACTACAAAACCATACTTTTATAGGAAACTTGCATAGAGTGTTTTTCGTACAAGAATTTTTTTTTGTATTAAGGAATATTCCGACCACGACGTTTTTTTAGCTATATAATATGTATACATTTACTACCAGAGTTTTTTTATCTTCCTTATTTGAGTTCCAAACTCAACGTACTGACAGTTTTAGAGCTTAAAGATTCTAAAGAGTAGAGTAAAACATATTTGATAGTATTGCTTTTCCTATGTACTCATAACATATGAGGCTCTGGAGAAATTCAAGTCATATAATATTCATATTTCATATATTGTTAGGTCTTATTATGTAATTTTAAATACACGGACTTTATATAGAGCAAGAGTGAGGGAAATCCCATGGAAAGTTTTAGAATCATCTGGATTTTAATTCCTTTAACTTCATCATTTTAGAGGAGGAGGATGGTCAATAATTATTTATTTACGTCACTTGTAGTTAAGTTTCTCAAACATGTGGATTTTAAAGAATGGTAAATCAATAATGGTGAATGGTCGAACCAAAACGGAGTTTTTCTCATGTAATCAAACTCATATTCTAAAAAAGAAGAATCTCTTATTGGAATAATTAATTGCTATTGAAAATAAATTATTGTGATTTTGTAATGGAACATGAGATGTACGGACGCAAGTAAAAATTCCCAACAATTCTTTTCCACGTATAGTTTTCATATAATAACTGACTATAGTTTGGTGGAGATTGATGTCTTGTGAGTAGGAAGTGTCAGGGGAAAATTGTTTACATACTAAAATTACATTCACAAAGTCATTATTGTGGAAATTATATAATCCAAGCTGCAATAAGTTAGTCCTTGAGAATGCTATAACGGCCAGATTTTTTCCATGTATGTACACTGCATTTTATATGTTTGTGGGGGGTTCATTGGTAAATATTTTGTTACGCTCTTAGCCCAGGCAAGTAAGTGCATCTATTCTAGGGAAATTTGTAAGTGTTTGAAAAAGTTTGTTACCATCTGTAGTGCGGATTCTATGAATTTCTTTTAGTGGATAGAACAACATGCTAAAAATTCCTTTAAAGGTTAAAGGGCTCAGGGGGAAGTAGGAAAAATAGATGAGAGGAGATATCCATTTCCATTGGAAAACTCACGGGTGTATAAAAATAGAAAATTCATGGGAGAGGAATGTTCGATTGAGTTTTGACATTGCTGGTAGGGACACTTGTAAACTAAACTATTTACACTGCCCTGGTAGTCACAAAATGGTTCTGGTATCTTTCTAGCTTTAGGGAAACACATGTTCATACAATAGATAATACGTACGTACCTTTTCTCCTATGTACACAAGGAAGCTCATATCTGACTATGACATGGTCCATGTACATAAATAGGTGAAGCAATTAATAGAAATAATCAAAGATGACGTGTATCAAGAACAGCTCTGAGCAAAAGCTGAGCTGGAGAAATCAATTTTTAGAGAAAGAGCTTTTTTCACATTTCATCCTTTTAACTTTAGTGTAGCATATGAATGCATTGAATTGCCCAGGTTTTAGTTTTCAAACCACTACATCCAGGAGGACTATCCGAATTACATGCAATTATACCATAGATAATTATTCAGCCTCTATTTCTATATCCTATATATGTATAAAATTTATGCACGCTAAAAGAACCAAGGGAAAAGGTAAAAAGCATTAGAAAACAAAGGCTCAAACTCCTTGAACTTATGGATTATTCAGGGAAGAGCAACTACTTTTACCTTGATGACTATCAAGTGGATCCCTCGTAAACTCATACATTTCGTGGAAAGTACTTGAAAACTTTTTTTTTGATTTTACCATACACTGCTGTAGTAACTCCAAACCATGTAAAGTGCCTTTTAAAAGGTATGGTCCTCCATAGTATTCTGTGCAGGCTCCATAGAATTATTTTTTTAAAGAGAAAAAGCTTGTTTCCCATCCTTTTACCCAAGCTCTTCCATAGCATAGTAAAGGAGAATTGTAAAGTGTACCGTTCCATATTATTTTCATGAGAGCATCATGGCTAACTCTTGACCTATTACGACTACTCAAATACTCCTGCCATTTCCTCTCTTTTATTTTATGTCATATAGTAAAAGCCTTAGTAAGCGTAAATCAACCAAACTTTCATTTTAGTATCCGGAAAAAAAGAGAAATCTAAAAATATTCAATATACATGCATGGTGTATAGACATCAATTTTTTACTTAACAAAAGTATATTGGAGCTGTGGAAAATGGTACTAAAAAAACTAGTAATTTAAAAGGAATTTCCTGGGTTTCAATTTCCTTCCATCAGAAAATATTTCACTCATTTGAAAAAAACATATGAAACTTCTAAACGCTTTACCACACTACAAGCTCTCAACCTCAATAAACTTCACCACTTGGACATTTTAAGTCACTTTTCCTCTCTCTTTATTTTTAGCATTTTCACTTCCTCCCTCAACTAGATTTCATTTCCTGTTTTACAGGATGGGCGGTTTAGACAGAGAGTAGAGTAGGGTTGGGTGGGGTTAGGGGGGGGGGTTTACTTGGAAATAATAATTCTATAGTAGCTTCGTCAGTTTTGGAAGTTTATCCAAGGAGGAACTTGTACTTGGAATAAGTTTTGCAATTAAATTTAGTCCAAGTTTAAAAGTTGATGAGGAAATTGGGGGAGGAGGGAAAAATTGAAAAAGTTGTATTCATATTGAAAGTATCATTAAATAAATGTAGTGGAGCGGGATGTAGGAGGGATAGAAAAGATGAACAAGTTTTTTTTGCTCCCTTGTTTTTTTATTCTCTATATCTTGCTACAATATCAGGACTCCTTCATCCAAGATCCTCTATAATTCCTGGAGGACTTGAATTCCAAAGGTTACCTTCCTCTCCCATGCTCTCCACAGTATATCTATGTATAATTATTTAGTTACTTTCTCCTCCTCCTCCTCCTGAGAAAATAGGGGGAAAGTCAGTGCCAATTAGTATTCCAATAATTCCTTGTTCTCCTGAAGCAAAAGAATGGCCAATATCCAAGTGAGTCCCTCCTGAATCATACTCACGATACGCAAGGGAGAGATAACTTGTGTGTGCTAGGCTTCATTTTCTCTAATCAACTAATCACTTGATTGCTCACCATATCATGTGGTTTGAGGAGTTGAGTTTTTTTACCTTTTTCTTCCACCTCCCTAAATTCCCTTCTACAACAGTCAGCCCTCCATTAATTCGTTAGCAGTTAAGGGAATGGGATTGAGGCAGAAATAATAAAAAATATGAGGGAAAGAATTGATTTCATGCTTTATAACTTGCATTTATAGCTGGGAAAAAAACAAAATTATTACATGCGTCCGTACTACTAACTCCGTATTGGTTCCGTATCATATAAATGTCTACTATTTGTAGGAATCACACTACAAGACCTTTTTACTCGAAACTACTTGTAGAATTATATAAGGTAGAGAGAGAGGGAATGGATGGAGGAGAGCGTGGGTTGGAATTAAATTAAGGGACAAAAAATAGCAAAGGTTAAGTGATTTTACATACATATTACATAAAGCAGATGAATTCATACATTATAATGCAGTATTGTATAGGGAAAATAAAATAAAAACGTACATAAAATATACATTTCTTTCGAGGATTACCTTTTAAATACGCTTGTATGAGCTCAAAAGAGAGATATTTTACATAGACAGAGGATAGGACACGTAGATAGACAATTTCCATAGGATCAGATTAATTACACATGACTCACTTTACTCTTAGTGTAGGATCTCCTATGGAATTGATTTACACAAGAAGAAACTTTTTAGCATTGGCTATTCCATGTATTTTTTAAAAATTCACTCCTATACAACAGCTTTGATGTGAAATTATAGGAGAGACAAAGATTTGATGAGGAAGTGAGAGTTTTCTCTGGAGTAAAAATGATTCATTAGCTTCAATCATGCCTTCTCTTCTTTGTGTTATTCAAGGAGATTACAGGGTTGCATAATGAGGGGATGATATTTGCTGGAGTGAAAGGAATGAGTAATTTTAGTTTGGTAAAAAAAATATCATTTTTAGACTTATTTGGGTGACACGTGTAGGATTTGATTGATTTTTGTCTTTATTAATTTTTCATTTTTGTTTGTTCATAATTAAAACTAATAGAAGAAAAACGTGTGTATATAAATATAGTATGGAAGCAGTTATTTAATAATTATTAGAATAATAATATTATTAATAATAATAATAATTTACAACAGCAAGAGATTTGATGGTTGATGCACGGATGCTGTAGCGGGTGATGTTAGAAGCTATCTTAGATGGTTAGAATTTGTGATTGTAGAGCTAGGCTCATACTAGAAAAAAAAGATGACCAAAAAAATTTGATTAATCTTTAATAATAAATTTCACATGGGTGATTGTCGTAGCTTAGAAAGAAACAATCCATGCTGAAGATTGTGAAGAAAAACTGTGCTCAAAAAAATCAAAGTTTTAATCATGATTTTTTTTAAATATGAATTTATATTTTTCTTCTAAACATAATTATTTTAATGTATGATATTTTGACTCAGAAAAAATCCAATGCTACATACTAAATAACCTATATAAGATAATTTTTTTTAACCCAAAGTTCTTGTTCATTGTGTGTGTTATGTGGTTTTGTTGAGGAACATGAAACCGACATGATCCGATCCGATGCAAAGTTAATGCTAACAAGTTGTGAACTACAGAGTACAGAGGCAAGTTCAGATGGGAATCATTTTAACCTTGGTTTAACATAATAACTAACTAATAATAACATGTTAATTCTTTTGTTTGTTTTTTTTTCAATGCATCATACATTTTTTCCATTCATAGTCCTTTTGAATATTAGTTCTAACATTTGCCTACATTAATATATACATTTAGATATAGCTATTTATATAATATGTACATATGTATTTTCATTACATTATAAAACTCAGCCATATTAGTCAGAAAAGATTTTTTAGGAAATTTGTCTTTTTTCATTTTTATGTCTATGAATATAATATATAGTATAGAAAAATCTCATTACATTTGCCATTGAGTTTTTGCTTTGATTTCCCCCTCCCTTTTTTCCAATAAAAATTTATTATTAACTAAAAAGAATTTTTTTATTTTTACAAGTAATAAGCAAGTTCCCTTTGAATAACATTGATTCTTTTTCTTCTTCTTCTTCTACTATTCTTGTCCGTAGATATGCAATGTTCTTCTTCTATCTCATGCACTATATAAAATCTTCTATAGCTCTATATTGTATTTCTCAATCCCTCAAAATAGTACTAATATGATGAAAAAAAGGATATACTAATATTAATGAACAATGAAAAAAAATACACTTAATGTATATTATTTGCATGCCGTAATAACTTTATTATTAATATTTGTAGTTGATCTCTATGGCCTCAAGTCTCGTCTTTTTTCTTTAGGTCTTGTAGTCCTTGTCCTATTGTCATTGCTCTCCGTCCCATTGTAATTGCTATGACTTTATATTTAAAAAAAAATATTATATTTCCACACATTATATTGAGTATCTCAATATACTTATTATTATTGCATATGCGGATATTTTTCGTTCCTTCTTCCTTTTCATTCTTACCACTTAACTACTTTGTCATTCATCACTATATGATTATCTACTTACTTAGTAATTATCACTTATTAATAGTACTAAAAATTATTTACTTATACCTTTTAGAAATATAGAGAAAAAATTTATTACAAAAATCTGGCCATTTTATGATTGATTCTTCTTAGTACATTTTACTATATATAATTATGAGAGAGATTGGATATTCATAAAATATCCGACTTTTTTCAGATTTCTATATCTATACTTTAGTATAAAATAAAATAATATTTTTTTTGATCTCTCCTTCAAAGTTATAGAGTAAGCTAATGGGCTTTGTTTTCACTCCATTTAATTTCACAGACAATCTACGCTATCTCACCCTTACGGACTACAAGAAGGTATGGATGCCTGACTTGTTCTTCTCAAATGAGAAGACTGGACATTTACATGAAATCATCATGCCTAACGTCTACATCCGGATTTTTCCTAATGGAGAAGTCCTATATAGTATTAGGTACGTTTTTCCTTTTTACAATGACAAATCCATTTCCCTCTCTATTTTTGTATGACTTAATTGGATTTTAAAAAGGTCGGTACATACTAGTGGAGAGGGGACTTCCTCAGGAAATTGCATATATAAAGTAATTACTTTTGCCTAAGTAAAGGACTTCCCTGTCCCCTAAGTGTACCCGCCATGTATAAATACATAGAGAGGAGTTTCATAATGAAAATAAGGATTTGGGAATTGGAAATTCCAACCTTATTCTTTTGAGCTCTATACCTCATCATCCGGAACTATCAAAGAGTATCTCCGCTATGTAAATTCATTTGGTATAGGTGAATTTCAAATTTGAAATAGAGAGCATACATATTTATTAATATATGAGATGTGGAGAGAGGAAAAAGATAAAAAGAGCTTTGGAAAAAATCTGAGTTTCTTGGAATGTCAAGACTTGTGTGTGTGTGTGTGTGTGTGGAAGTTGTTGGAAGTATAGAGACTAAAAAGTGGAATGTTAAATAAATACTATGAGGAAATATTGGAAAGGCTCCTAGGAAAATGTACGTACATATTGTAGTGACAAAATATTGGAGTTGTTCTACAAGTACAGGTTCATGTGTCAAAGTGTAGATACAGGGAGAGAGAGGATAGCATGAGACATGAGAGGGAAAAAATATGATATAGCTTTTGGCTCTATACAGAGTATTATTTGTTTCGGGATTTCAACACTATGTAAAAGTCTATTGTTACAAGAGCAAGTTGTTTATGTTTGTTTGCTCATGTGTCGACTATCTATCTATATGTATAGATATAACATAGTTACAAGACGAAGATGACAAGACGACTTGAGACATGAAGAAGAAGAAGAAAAACAAGAGAAAAAAATACTACAATATATTTCCTTGGTGATTTATGAGTACGTTTACGTGATAACATTTCCAGGGACCTTATGTGTAGGAAAAAGTCTACATAAATGCTTTCCGTAAATCATGCTAGACTCCAGGTGATTTCTGACCCAACAACCAAAACTTTCTCTTTAGCTAAACTAAAAGTAAAATATACATATATAAAAATTTTATATATAGTGGGACTTGGACCCCAGCAAACTATGTGGAGGGTGGGTGGAGAGAGAGGGAAGAATAACATGTGGAAAATGTACATAAATAGATAGAAAAAGTAGAAATAAGAGAATCTCCGCCTAAGTAATTCATATATGAAATCATCCTACTTTTTATCCTTCCTCACAGTTTGAAACCTAACAAATACCCATTCATCTTGATTTCAAACTGACAATCAGAGGACATGGACATTAGACTATAGGGTTAAGGCGGAAGGAGGTAAGACCGGATGGAGATCCGGAATCACTGGATGACTCATCATCTATTTTATATTGTTTCCTCTTCCTTGGAAACTTATCTGGAGCCATTTTCAGGAGCATTTGCTTTAAATCAAAATGAACATTTTCATTTTGTTTTTCCTCATAGTATGTACAATGTATGGCTCAAAGGCTATTTATATGGAGTAACCTTATTTGGCTTTCTCATCTCTATATAGATTCTTTCATTTTTTTTTATTCTTTTACTTTCATTTACTTTACAAATCCATGGTACATACATATATACATACCTAGGACAATTACTGTCGTCTTACTTTTTTCCTCTTGGAATATTATTGTTTTCCGTATTTTTTGTTATTTTTTTACTATTTTTTTTTTAGTTGAGAGGATTTTCTTTGCAAGGGATTTTGTGTGAGTGGAGGAATCCGGAAATGACTTTATTAGACGAGTGTTGCTCTCTAGCTATGATATTATGTATGTATGCCATTGTGGAGCGATATGTGTGGGTGCACTTTAATTTTATTTCTTTCTGAGACCCCTCCAAGTTAGTCTGTCTCTAGCTAGTGCAGTATTAGATATAATCATGGTTATATGTGGGGGGAGATTGGAAAAGAGTAATATTTGTATATGTTTAAAGGTAACATTTTTCCTCTTGGAGGGTAACTTTATTTTTATTTTGTCATCAAATATAATAGATTTTAGCCATGTGACGGAAATTGGGCGCAGGGAGCTCTGTCATTCATATGAAACCTTGAGGTATATGGGAACAACGACAAATTCAGAACAAAAGGGGAATTTTTCAATTCCCTTCCTTTTCACTTGTAGAAAACTCTTCTAAATTCGGAGTTTTTCGAATATTCTATTTTTTTGAGAATATAAAATCCAAGTGAAAGTATATTTCCAGAGGATCACTTTTGACTATTTTTAGACACAATTAATATAGGTATTTGTGAATTTTTCCATGGTATTCTTCAAGTTCAGTCCAATCAAACACTATAGGGAATTTCAACATTCGGCTCTTGAAAATATCCGGTTGTTCATCAAAAGCAACAATAATAATACATAATTACTCACTCCCAGATATGACATCAGGTGATGGAGCCCTGTGTACTCCAGCAAGTCAAACATAGCATAGATTTGTAGTAGCACAGAAATAGGAAATGCAGTAAAAAATGTCTTGTTTTTTATCAAATATTTTTTTCTAGGAAATCTCTGGAAAAGTAAGCGTCATAAAAAAGGTAGAAATGTTTACCATGAAAATCCCACCACTAGGACCCGAAAATTCTGAAACAAATTTTTGTGGAAAAAATGAGCCCAAGAAAAAACAAAGGTTTTGAAGGAGTGGTCAATTTTACGGAAGTAGCTCGTTCCAGATCTTCCTTATTACCTTTGAGTAAACGTTCATATTCTAATTTATTCAACATTTACAAGGGGAAGGAATTTCCAAGGGAAAATGTCATTTGTAGCAAAAGGTCTTTGTAAAATATCCTGGAAATAACTTGAAATGATTTTAATTATTAGAAAGCTTTTATAATTTACAAGCATATTTTTTCTGGATGTTAGTAAGGTTGTTAGGAAATTTGTATTTATGAAATAGGGGAAAGGGAAGGAAAGGGAAGAGGATGTTGCCATAAAAATATTGATTTGAAATTAATTGAAGTTATCATCAACAGTTTGGGCCCATACGCAATATAGTGGGAAGTAAATATCCTTATCCTTTATGGACACTCATCAAATTTTCGTTTGAATTCTATGTTTGGAGACTCCCATTGATTTTTTCTTAGAAGATAAAGTAATAATAGTAGGAGAGCTGCTCCCTATATATGATTCCGTTGGAAGGAGAAATTTCCCTAGTATGAAATGATTGGGATTCTTAAGAACATGGCGTGCTGTAGCAGATTGATCTTTGTTCGTCAACCTTACGGGGGAGTTCATGCTCTTCAAAGCAAATACACAAAGGGAGGTTGAATTTCTCTATGTAGTGGATGGTTCGATAAGTTTTACAACCTGTATATTTTCTATATACAAATATGCACACATTTATATATATGCATATACATATTGTACATAGATGAATCTCTACTCCCTTGTTATTCTCGAGTATCTTTTGACGCTGAGGAGAAAGCTTTCTATTTTCATTCGGGAAATAAACGTAATTTTATAATTAAATTTAAGCCCAAGGATACCAGCAATTTTGTTTGACACTTCTCTCATGCATGATATAGGGACAGGGACCTACTTTTCCTCTGTTTGTTCTCCCCTCACCTTCTTCTCCAGCTTCGATTATTTCTTCCAGTTCAATCTCCTCCAACTCTTTCGCCAGCTTGGAATGTTTGCAACTTCAAAGTTGAGCAAAACACATTCTCCCACCAAATCCTAAATTTTCTCCCTTTTTTCCCCTCCACATGAATCCACTCATAGAATTTCCCCAAAATTGCTATTTCTTATTTTACTTTTTATCTTCTTTTATTACTATCACCGCAGAATTCATAGGTTTTAAGGACGGGAATCCTCATAATTTTTAATTTTAATATTTTGCATTCACTGAGAGAAATAATCTCTCACAATATTTCCCTCTCATAGGGAAAGGATTTACTATAGGAGAAATATCACTGAGGACGAGCTCTTTTTCAGGATACCTTAGTTTTATTGATGCATCTTCTCTCATTATGATAGCACATACTACATATGGAAAAACCCATGAAATTTTCAACCGCACTGAATTCCATGCAATTGGTTCTCTTATTCTTGCCGCTACTATATACACAGTCCTCAATTCATTTCGGCCCAGGGCAGTATAATCAGGTGTGTGTATGTGTGTATATGTATTTACATGTACGGATCCACTATACTACCAAATGAACCCCACCAATCCGTATTTTACAATCCCACCGTCGAGATTTTCCAAGTGAATATCTGATGTGGGAATCCCCATCGGAGTTCCCTCGATTTCCCGATTGTCTCCAAACTTATAGAATCATCCTCTGTAATCTTCGTCCTTCTCATCCTCGAGTCTGACTCACTCATTTGTAGTAGATTTGTGAAAAGGGATTTTACTTCCAATGAAATCATTATTAAACTCATGAATTCTTTCCCCTTTCACTTTTCCACTGATGAGCAGGAGTAATGATTTGAAATCTTCAAAGCTATAAACTTGCTCATATCCCCCAAACTTTACTATACCCACACTTCATAATATATAGAAATGTGGGAGGAAATCACCATGACTTTATAATTGAGCGGAAATAATATTTTTTTAAATGTAAAACACCAAGGAATCAATCCAGAGCAAAGTATAGCCGGGAGGGAAGCCAACTACAATATTTAGAGAATAGCATATGTACGTATACAGGGATTGAAGGAAAGGAATAATCTTTGTAAACTAAAGGTAGGAAACAAGGGCTGTGGTTTTGTATTTAGCTCTAAGTCGTAGAAGGTGCTTGATAGGATTAAATGTACATGAATGGAAATGACTATGACTACAATAAAATTTATGGAATATGGTTTAAGGGGACTTGGCTAAGTTAGAGAGAATTGATAACGTTAAGCATAAGTTGGTTGATTGGGAGAAGCTCCGTTGAAGTGGAGAGGAAGAGAAAGTAAAGGGTCTTTTGTGTAATTATGTGAGTTGTTGGAAGTGGAAAGGAAGGAAATCCGTGGAAAATACCCTTGTAAATGGGGGAAAGTTATGAGTATTTGTGTGTGTATGTGTGTGTGTGTGTGGGATGTAAGGGAGAATTGAGGATGGTTGTTGGATGACAGTTGCAGGTCGGTTATTTTAAGTGTTGTGTCAAGTAATATGTTTACGGAGAGGGATATGAAGGTGAGAGGTAGATATCTGTGATAAGTTCATTGAGAGTGTGTATACACATGGTGGAGAAGGAGCCTAAAGGAAAGAGAGAGAGAAAGGACTGGACAGAATTAAACTTTAAATCAATCATGTGTGGTGAGAAGAATATGGCTCAAGTAGGGAGCTCTTCTGCTCAGGGGAATAATATATAGACAGGTAAATCTTTTATATCTGACAAGTACATATATAGTTAGTTGCTTATGAACAACTTGTTTTTTCTTCTCCTTGTTCTTCTTGTTAGTGTTGAGAGGAGGAGGAGGAGGAGGAGGAGGAGGGAAGATAGTGGAGAAAGTGTAGGTACATATGGAATGAATGTCTGGGATTTGAGGAGGTGAGCTCTCCTTTAGCACCAGGCACTTTCTCTCTCTTGGAAATTTCAAGAGGTTATAAAGTACATTGGGTCCCCACTCCACAGAGCTCCATTTGCTTGTTTGTCTAGTAGTAGGCAGTTAACTATGGAAGATTGAGCTCTGCTCACTCTCTGTCTGTCTTTCTGAGCTCTCCTCAGTCGCCAACTATCTCCAGGTCTTTCTGCTAAAACCTGTCAGATTTATTATTGGCACGTGGATGAAGTTGAACGCTCCCATGGAAACTCTATCCAATTCTATAACTAAAAGCGGAGCCAGGATCTTTTATCAATTCCTACTGACTTTCTCTCTCTCTCTCTCTCTCTCTCTCTCTCACCAACTTTCTCTTACTTTCTATGTACTCTCTGTCTCTCACTCTCCTTCAGTTTTTCCAAACAACTTGACTACTAATATTGGAGTAAATGCAAAGCGAGTTTCAGATTTCCGATGAGCTCTCATAGAGTAGATGGTATATTTTCAGTGTTAGTTATCTATAACCTTGATTTACAAAGAGTCGGCCTTTTGTCTGAGAGAGAGAGAGATGTGTGAGAAGTGAACTTTCGTTTGTCGGCATCTTTGTCCCTGCACATGACACATCCAACCTACTTGACATTTCACTTTTATCCAGGATTTCCCCATCTCTCTCGGTTTATGGTATTTTAGTATATTTGCTATAGTAAATTGCGGGGTATGGAGCAAAATATTTAGGGCAATAAATAGGATAAAATATTAGTAGAATTTGTGTATGATGTATATATACATATATATTATATGGCAAATGTAGTGACTGGGAGGAAATTCTCTACGTGTCCTGATTTACATTGTCATTATTTTTTCCAGAATATCTTTGACACTCTCCTGTCCCATGATTCTAAAATTGTATCCATTGGACAAACAAACATGTTCCCTGCGGATGGCTAGTTGTAAGTGCAAAACTTTTTCTCAAAAATTGCCTTTTCACAGTTTCACGTCTTATACTTTATACTTTGCCAAAGTCATATTTTGTTGGAGAGTTGAGCCTGTGAGTCCTGAACTTTCCATTCGATGACCAATACATTTGTCCAAGCTAAGCTATGAATGTGTGTCCTTGTAAAACATGTTCGACCAGGGACATCGACAGCTACGTGGAATGCTTTGGATAATTTTTTGGCCAGCGAGAAATTTAGAAAGTCTGGATTCCAAGGGATATTTCTTCATTTTCAGATGGTTGGACTACCACGGATTTAATCTTTAAGTGGAAACAAGCTGATCCAGTTCAAGTAACCTCAGAATTACATTTACCCCGATTTGCTTTGGAGCAATTTAAGACAGACTATTGTGACAGTCAAACAAATACAGGTAAAACTGGATGGAATCTCATTCTTTATTAACTTTATTACATGAATTTTATTGAATACTCGGAGAGTGTGAAGCAGTAAGGAAAATATTTCGTAATTTAAATTCAAAAAAATCACTGGAAAGTATTTATAACTGAATAATTAAGAATTTTACTGGAATTGGAAGAAAGGAAATATTTGCAGAGGACAGGGAATTTGTATTTGTGGTGCGAGGTTCCCAGGAATTTCCAAAGCCACCTGCATACCTTAGCATGATTGCCTACATACATACAATGGTTAATACACAAGCTGCGATGGTGTATAGTCAAGGGAAGGAATAAATACGCGATATGATTTTAATAAGTTGATTATCGATCAGAATGTCCATGTTTTATGGATGAAGCAAATAAAGGATAAACTAAGAGAGGGAAAACAATTGGTATTCAGCTGTTCCTTGGATTGTTTTTTCAACCACGTCTCTTGTATAAGCTCTATACCTAGGCTTGGCTCAAAAGAAAGAAGAAGATAGCTTTTTATGTATGTATGAGAGAAGTCGGTAGGTGGTTGTAGCGATTTAGTGGAGAGCGAGGATCAAGAAATGATGTTCCCATGCATGGCAACATAGCCATTGTATAGCATTGGTCGATATAACTTGAGTTAAGACTACAAAAAGCTCTAGTAAATATATACGTTCCAAAGGAGCTGGACAACTTCCTTGAAAATACAACTAGCTCGAGTAGTAGGGCCTGCCTGGGAGAAGGAATATACAGAATGATAAAAAGTTCAAGTTTTATTGTATCTCAGGTATGTATGTACTAACAAACACGAGTAGATATATATTAAAAATAGTATGTATCTTCTGAGCAGAGTGTGGAGCCCATAGAAAGAGCAAATTGACAGGGAGAGGTAAGTGGGGAAAAATATGTAGTAGCTTGTTGTTGACCAACAGGGAAAAAAATACAAAAGAGAAAAGTCGGTCGACTGGGTGTGAAGGAGGATTGGCAAATAGTTTGCAGGAGGTCGGGGAAGTGGTGATGAGTGCTGTTGGTGGTGGGTCAAAGGTGAAGGAAAGTTGGGCGGCTAGATGAGTGAAAGTTTTTTTCCTCTTCGGAGAATTCTCGACTATCCGTGCTGCACGACTTGCCGCTTCTTCATGATGGGAATTCATAAAATATTCATGAAGTGTTTTCTATTTACGCTTTCTCTCTCTCTCTCACTCATTCTCCTTTCACTTGGTTCTTTTTATCTTCCCAGGCATCTACAGTTGTCTGCGTGTGGATCTGCTGTTCAAGCGGGAGTTCAGCTACTACCTGATTCAAATCTACATCCCTTGCTGTATGCTGGTTATCGTGTCGTGGGTATCATTTTGGCTTGATCAGAGTGCGGTTCCGGCGAGAGTGTCTCTCGGGGTGACCACACTGCTCACAATGGCAACCCAAACATCAGGCATTAATCAGACGCTCCCCCCAGTCTCCTACACCAAGGCTTTGGACGTTTGGACAGGAGTCTGTCTCACGTTCGTTTTCGGCGCCCTCCTTGAGTTTGCCCTGGTCAACTACGCCTCCCGGTCAGACCAACACAGAGAGAATGTGAAGAAACAACGGAGGCAGTGGGAGTTGGAGCAGGCGGCTGCTCTCGAGGCTGCTGCAGCTGTCGCAGCTGCTGACCACATGGAGGACAGCAATGCCGTCTTCGGAATGGTTTGTTTGTTTAATTAGCAGCAACATTCATTCAATTTATTCTAAGCTTACAGTCCATCTCTCCACGTATGATGTACATGCATATCCATATACATACATATCTACATAATACCTGAACACGTAGCAAAACCTCTGGTGGTTTAACTTGAATGAAATGAATCTTTGCTGGAAGAACTGGGATTTCCGCCTGGAGGCAAACCCCACAATTTCCCTTGTACTTCCTCCTGACTTTTCCTTCCCCTTTCGAGTAAACTTACTACATTTTCAACATTTTCATCTTGAGGCTAAATAAACTTGCTCTCAGATCATGGGCAAAGTATACACAATCACAAAGTAACCTTGTGCACACTTGAGAATATTATTTACAAGTGTTACTCTCGCAAAGTTCAAATTCAAGCTGATAGCTATCCTCCACCACTACATTAGTACTTCCTTTGCTACTTATGCCTCCTTATAAGGTCTATCCATAAATGGATAGACCTTATTATTGCTTTCACTAGTACATGGTTACTTGGCAAAGTTGTTTATTATTATTGGTATGAGTATGTATCTGTGTATAGGAGGGAGGAGGATTGTTTGGAAGTTATGAATTTGCATCTTGTTTAATGTTGTTGGTAGAAGCCGTTGGTGAGGCATCCTAGGGAAGCCCTGGCGTTAGACAAAGCTCGACAATGTGAGATTCATATGGCGATGGCTCCAAAGAGAGAAGGCTGTGCCCGGACCTGGTTGTCCAAATTCCCCTCTCGATCGAAAAGAATTGACGTCGTTTCCCGAATAACCTTCCCACTAATTTTCGCCCTCTTCAATCTCGCCTACTGGTGCGCCTACCTCCTCAAGAAAGAAGATCAGACGTAAGTATCCGTGTTTTAGAAATATGGTGGCGTTGCCAGCACTCCTATTCTCACATAACTATACGAAATTTAATTCCACTAGAAATGAAAACTCTCCCAAATCAATCATTTTAAATATCCTATGTAGAGCTACCAAGTCTTGGTTGTTATTGTCCCAACGTTTCAGCATATTATTCATTTCTTAATCAATGGCTCCCTATTTACAGATCAATATAATTCATTGGAATTGTTTAAATCAAGACATCCACCTCCATCATTTTACATAATGACTCTTCAGTGCACGACTACCCGCAGCCAAACAAACTATTCTAGTAAAAGCAAAGAGAGAGAGAGAGAGAGAGAAAGAAAGAGAAAGGGAGAAATCATCAAGAAGGATTTTACTGGAAATGTTATGAGCGCCCGCGGACCAAAACTCTTTTTGTTGCCAAGCTATTCAATTACCAATCGCTACCACTCCAATGTAACTCCAGCTATTAACAAAGATTTCCTTCCCAATCTGCATTTTTCACCCTCCCAACGGCTAAGTAAGAGTCGTAGATGAAAACTTGACTACTCCAATATTACCAATTATTAGCAACACCTCCAAATCCCAACGTTGGCTTCCCTACATACCCTGGCTCTCGTCAATAACCATTTCAAGGCTACTCTTCTAGCCAGTTTCTTATTTCAGTTGACTGGTTGGCAACAATATTGGCACATTTCCCTTAAAATTTATTTCACCAAAGTCTACACTACACACATATACAAGAATTATCAGCTAACATAAATTGAGAGAAAGGAGGAGGGGAAAAGCTGAAGAATTTGGAAAGTACAAGGAAAGTCAGCAAAGGAAGTGGAGAGGACCATGTTTCGTGCATTGATTGGATGTATATTTAAGGATGGAAAATATGTTTCAGTTTTGGTGACATGTGGATGAAATATGTGGGAGAATAGTAGGTATTTTGCTCCCGGATGAAATTCTATCATCATTTTGAAAATAACGTTGCAAAAGCGCTATACTATAGCTGGAGCGAATATCCATTGTTACTTGAACTTCAAACAGAAATATCTGGCCGTTACTTCGACCAGAAATATGCAGTTACTCGGAAAGGAGGGGGAAATATACAGGAGAAAGAGAGAGAGAGAGAATGTACACGGCATATCTTGACAAGCTTATTGGGTCCCTCTCCCTGTCAATCGAAGTGTAAAAATCTGGAGAAGGGAACATTGGGATTCTAGACATTAAACCAGATATTTTTCATCGCATGAACAATTTTCTCAACCAAACCATACGCGCACTGTCGTCACTCCTCAACAACCATGTACGTCACCTGAACTGGAGAAAACGTCCCGACTCAAAGCTTTCTCTCTCTCTCTCCCCCTCTCTTTTTTTCTACCAATGCAGTCCAATGCAATGGAGGAGATGAGGAGAGACAGGCTCTATGAAGACAATGTTTCCTTTTGTTTCCACTTGTGTGGCAAGTCTCGGATGGTGTAGTAAAAATATATATGTATGCCTACATACCTACATCTATATACTTTCATCACACAAGAAAATAGAAGAGACACGAGGGAGGGGAAAGAAGTGCTTCGTGTAATATCATCACCTGTACGGATCACTCAGGTGTAATATTTTCCTTCTTCAGTGCCGCATGTCAAGTTGAGTTAATCTCAAGATATCTTACTACTTTCTCAAGAAACTCCTCTCTCTCTCTCTTTCTCTAACTCATTGTTTTCTTCATGCATAATACTAATACTACGCGGACGGACGGGGAAAGGTAAAACTGGGGAAGGAAATGCATGGAGACAGGAGCGGAAGCTACTTGGGCTCAACTCTCTCGTGTATATCTCCAAGTACTCGAGACGAAAGAGGAAGGAATGAGAGAAGTGACGGGTTGTTGGAGAATGGGATTGGTTCCATCATCAGGACTACCACTGCGAATCCATCAATCCATTCCAGTGAATGTCATCATAGGATGGAATATACTTATATAGCTCAAGACTTGAAGAGGCGAGTGAGTCGGAAGTTAAGATGAAAGTGGAAGACTTTCTCATGGCCCCACCACGACTGGCTTTTACTGCGTCATCTACTCACACTCCAACCACTCTACTACTACTAAGTTCCTCGTATACAGAGAAGAGCCTTGTAAATCAATGAATAACCGTTGAGAATTTACTAGACATTCAACAAGCCATCAATCATCCTCCCTGCAATCGAATTATGCTGCTTCTTCACCTCCACCACAAATCATTCTTCTCAAGGAGATGGTAACAATATCAGTAACACGACTCTTGACAGCCTCATATTTTTCTTCCTCCAAATGTTCCTCTCAATCGTGTGATTCTCTTACCAGTTTACATGCTCTCTTGCTTTCCCCCCTCACCACTTATTGCTCTCTCTCTCTCTCTTCCCTCCAATCTCCCCTCATACATCTTCTGACCACTCCATTTTCCTAGAATTCTCCTCCCCCCACAAGACTACTTCCATGCCTAAAAACAGAGTTGGCGCTCGGCTCTCGTTATAAATATGAAAAACATCATCAAATCCCGGAAATTTTTCCATTCTGAACAACCCACGTGTATAGTAAAAAAAAAATCTCCGTAAAAAAACCAAGGAATGGGAATAGTAATCAAAACCATTGAGAGAACAATCAATCAATCTTCTGGAATTTTATGTGAATCCTGTGAACTGTCAGTTTTGTATGTACAAAAAAATCCATGGGAAATGCAAACGAGATTCTTCATATATAAAACAATCAAGTACATACGGAATTTTAAATACGGATCAGATCATCAACTCTTACTTAGACTTTTCCCAACAAAAAGACAATGCCGAGGAAATAAAATAATCCCCTTGGTGGGGATTATTATTTTCTAGTGACGCTTTAAATTATACGCTTTCTCCTAAAACAATGAGATTGTGATTAGTGTGAAACTGTCTCAAGTCTATTTTGAGACTCTTGATTGAACAAGGCGCTAAAGGTAGTATGCAGTTTATCTCTATTATAATTTCTCCATATAGTCCTATACACTGTAGTTATACTACTACATCCCTTAGGCTGCTAAATTCCAACTATTCTTCCCCCCCCCCCATGACTCACACACACACACATACACACACAAATAAACACACAAGTCTCACAAGATCAGTTCTATACTTGGGATTTTCAAGAATAAAAAACTACAAGACTGCTCTTTAAATCCTTGTTTGTTTTCTTAATAAATTTCTCTCTTTCTCCCAAAAAAAATCTACTGGAACACAAATCGTGGAAATCCCTTTATTTGATTAAATTCCCACAACCCCAGTCTCGACAAGGGTTTCATTTCAAATTGACCTTGATTCTACCTAAATCTACAATTCACAACAATTTATTTCCAGTCTTCTTTTAACTTAGTGGCTACAAAAAATCCCGTGTAAAATAATACTGAAATAACATCAAGCTATTATTTCGTCACTCAATCGTGTACACATTTGATTTTTAAAATAGTCCTGGAAACAAACAACAAAAAACTCACAAAAGGGAGAAAAAAAACACAAGTTGGAGCCAAACCAACATGAAATTGGTACAACTGAGGCCATATGAGCATTTTAGTGAGAATTTTAAAACCAATAGAAAAAAAACTATACATGAAAAAAGAAAATCCCATAAAAATTACTATGCTAAAAATTTCGTAATTTTCAAGTGCTACACGAAAAACCCGCAGTTATATTGTGAATCTTAAAAGATTTTTTCACATATACTTAAAAAATTGTCGCCAAAAAACTTGTGGAAAAATAAGATAACGAGAGAATTTAACGCCAACCCAACTTCCCTATAGTTAAACTTATAAAACACTATATATTAGAAAAATTTCTAAAAACAAAACTATTTAAAAAAAACGAGCCTCAAAGAGAATAATCTCATATCACGACCATCATGTGTTGAATTGTTGGTGAGAAGGCATCCTTCTTGTGTGGCTTCATCAAAAATGAAAATGTAATAATCCTGCCTCATGGACAGTGAAAAAAAATAAAGGGAGAAGAGTAAACAGAAAAAACCATCTTTATCATTGCACTTGACACCCCTGCAGGAGGCAGAGAGCAGCACAAGATGTACGGAAAAGCTGGGAGTTTTCGCTCTCTCTCTCCCTCACACAATCTAAACAGACTGTGCAAGTTTTGAAATCCGCATCATGACCACAGAGAGCGTGTGCAAAATCCTCGGAGAGGAAGAACGAGGGAGGACGGAAAGAAGCCATAGTGGGAGCCCGGGAATTGTCACTGGAACAAGGAGAAAGTTTACATATATATTAATATACATATAGCTTCTTTTTAGACAATTAAACATGACTTTCTAATATACTCGTCTCTACTGGATCCTCCTGGTCATCATCAAATCATAACTATTATAACGATGATGTTTATCCACGGTGCTCCTCTGTGTACAAATGTGTGCATATTATCTACTTTTCATTCAAAACAACCCAAAGGAGAAGAAAAAAACAGAATTCTTCCACTCACTTTATAATAACATCCTTCTCTCTTAAATAATTGTGAACCTGGTTATGGCCTCATTTCATTGGATTTTCCATTCCTCCAAAACATAACGTCATAATCAAAGGCTATTTTTCCGTTAAAAGAAGCTATGAAATATTTTACTCTTGCTTTTAAATTACATAATAATTATTATTGATCCACCTCCATCATCAGAACTACAACACCATCCAACCCTTTCTCAACTTTCAAAAAAAGGAGGGAAAAAAGCTAAGAGTAGGAAATTAATGAAATTTGACCACATTACTTTACATTTTCCCCACACTCCAGTCTCCTCACCCAGTACTGACCAAAATTGCTCATTAGAAAAAAAAAGTGAAGAAGATATTAAGAACATAAGGGATTTTCAAAGGAAGAAATTTAAGCAAAACTCAAAAAAATACCTCCAATTTCTCATGGAAATTGAGCAGGTAAAAAATCCTTCTTTGTTTCATGGTTCTAATAATAAAAATTATTATTATTAATGAAACTATCCACGATACTAGAACCTGATCCATTATCAATGTAAGGGTTGAGTACCAAAATAGTATTCCTTTGATCTCATGTATCCCGCGCTCTGGCTTTAAAACCCAATGACCACAATAATAATTATTGTAAGGATTCTATAACATGTTGGATTTTAATTTATTTTAGTAAATATTATTTCCATACTATATCCAACTTGTATAAAATCTTCATATGGAATGAGGAGATGAGGGAAATTTATTGTAATATTGAGATTTATGTGTAGAATTTTACTATACAAAAAAACTATATATTGTGTGAGAGTAAAAAAAAGTGTATTAAAATGTGAATTTGAGGGATGTTCATGGAATATGGAGGAAATTTAAATTTTTGAATGGGTCAGAATGTCGGTTAACAGGGTATTTTTGCGGTTCTAGGAGCAACAACAACAACAACAACAACCATTATAAAAACAACAACAACAAGAACAAAAAAATCGTTTATATACAAAAAACAGGGTTTTTCTCTTTTTCAAATGTCTATCTGTCTCTTCTTCTTTGTCTCGCATTATTGTAAAAAAAAAAGCTGTATGTACAATTGCAAGGGAGGGAAGGGAAAAAAGAGGGACTTTTCTCTCTGTATTTCCCATATATCCTATAAACTATCCCGCAAAAAGAGAGCATTTATATTGTGTGCACATATAACATAATACATTTATATTAGATTTTCTATAGGGTCTTATACTGTATGTATACTGAGAAAAAAAGAAGAGCCCCTTTCAAATACAATCAATCCACACCATACTTTTCCCCCCTTTTTTTCTCATTCTTCCATTCCTTTACATGATACAGAGAACATAGAGAGAAAAAGATACATCACTAGCAACTGATTTCTCCTTTCCGACCGTAATTTTACTTCTTTTCTTCAAAAGTAGGTTTTTGTCACGAGAGCTGCACTTTACTCCCGTCTACGATTACTCCTTCATGCAAGCTACGGGTACATAGAAAACACTATACATACATACATAAATACATATAGAAAAGTAGGAGCCAAATACTTACACCAACAAGGCATCTTCTTCAATCCATTGTATTTATATAGTCCTCCTTGATTTTTCAGACCTTCCATGTATTATGTACATACATACAACAGAGTACAATGCAGACCAATGTCGCGGTCATTTCTGACCAACACAATTCTATTTCTCTTCAATTCTTTATTTCCTCTCTCTCTCTCTCTCTCCTGACTTTTATCAGACCTTTGTGTTTACAAGGAAGGAATTATTATTTCTCAGACCCTACATTTCCTACCCTTTCACCCTTTCAATACAACTTGGAATGGCTAATTGTATGTGCACACGACAGGTTTGAGCAAATGGTTGACGCTTTATAAGAAAAGAAACACTAATGACACTTCTCTCTTCCTCCCTCCCTCCCTCAATATCTTATACCTACACATACACGAACTTCCACGTACATAATTTTACACAAATGCTCCCAGTCTTTTATCATTGACCCCTCTCTCCTCTCTCTCGAAAAAAACCCTCAAAAAATATTTTTGTTGGGTACTACTAGAAAAGGCTTTTTATTCGTTCTTATACTCTACTGTAGTCATGAAGAAGAGGAGTGGAGTTGCCATTTTATAAAAAATTAAACAAGTATGCGTGTGGTAACCAACGAATCTGTGTGTTTCAAAGTGTGTTGCTGCTACAAGTATGTACGTAGTAAAAGGAGAAAGTAACTTTCACTGGATGATTTGTGGAAATTAGTGGTTTATTGAAATTTTGAATGAAATTATTATTATTATGTGGTGAAGAAAAAAATGTATGTGGTAATAATATACGATGAGGTATATAGTTATGATGATGATGGATATTACTACACACACTAAACACTATACACAAAACGGAATTAAATAATTTTGAATGAAATTGATGACGCATAAGTAGTTGTACATATTGTTAGGATAGAAAGGAAACCAAAGGTTTGTATTTACAAGATTTTACAGATGTACTTTATGTAATTTACTATATACATAAATATATATAAAGAAAAGGTTAATGCATAGACGCGTATAAAGGACAAAACGGCTGTAAAGTTTAAGCATTATTCAATTTTAATCTATATACAGGTTAAATCTACAAAAATTATTATTCATTATTGTGTATACTAAAGAGAAAAAAATTTAAGTGTTCATAAAAATTTGTTGTCAACCTGTTGTGCTGTTTACTATACTCTTATTTTCAATTATGTATATACAATATATGTAATCATGGAAGTTATACAAGTGTTAAGGAGCATAAATATAAAAAATATATATATTATTAAATATATATATAATATATATCTATACACGTTGAGATTTTTTCTCGGTTGACCGTCTCTATGAAAAAGACATGGTTGTGCTATAAATAATCTAATTTTACTGGGTAATATTGCTCTAAGATTAAGAGATTATAGGTTACTACATAACTTATGTACTACTAAAACTCTATTACTATAGACCATTGGGAGACATGCTGATAGGATGTAATCTATATACAGTACTGAAAATATACATAATAAAATATATGCATGGAAAAACTTATGATACAAATTATTATTATTACTATTATTATTATATTATGAAGCATGCATACTTGAAATACTTTTACTATGTATATCGTATATGATGTAACCCTGAGGATGAACAAAAAAAATACAAGGACATTGGACTACTATCCATACTTTCCTCTCTCAATGGCTATCAATATAGAGTGCACTGTAAAAAGAGTGAGAGTGCTACAAAAATTCAGCTACTAAAACATATGACCCAGTGATTTGTTTCCCCTTTTTCTGTGCTCACATATATTTACATACATATAATATAATATGTACTACCATGTTTTTATATGTAGGAAATGTTGATGTTATAGTTGTAATATTTGTTTATCAACTACATGTTTTAGTATTGAATAAGCTTGTATATATTTAGTAACCAGATCTTGTATTGTATAAGTTTCAATGTATCTTTTATGTGGAGGGGATGGGGGAAAAAGGGCTCAGAGTTTTTACTGTATACTCCACATACTATATACATGCTTTTTGCAAAACAAAAAAAAACAAGGTAACCGCATGAGAAAAACTATTATATTATACAGTGAAATTTTTATTATTCTTGTTATTAATTTTATGACTCGTTTATTAGTAACTAATACATAGGTGGTGCATAAATATATAGCTTTAAATGAGAAATTATTAGAGATGTATATTATTATTATTCCTGGGTTATAATCCAAATCAATCAATATTTCATAAGTCAGGATTATACATATAGCGTAAAAGAATGATTATAGGAGTAGCTATTATCTAGGAGAGAAGGTAAATGAGTTATTCCTATATGATAATGACGCATTCAATTCTATAATACTCATCACGTTGGTATACAAAATATGTTCCAATGATCGTATCTCAATTTTCTTTTTCTTGCAATACCAACCTACTATGTATAGTATATGTACAGCTACAGATAAACAGTACCTATCCCAGAGGAAAAAACTAGGACACTATCTTGTATTTACCCCAATAGATATGAACTATGTGGTGGCATGCCATGCATAGCAATGCCAAATTCAAAAGTTTTTCCCGACATGTCTTGGAGATTAATAGTTCCAGTTTGATTTCAATCAAACCCCTAAGCCTATACAACATTTGCGCAAGACTTGGTAGATTTCTATTGTGGGTATATCTTCTTACTCTATAGAGCATTTATTATATGAGTTTTTATCTGGATATGTTTTATGTAGGAAAAAATAATGATTCCAGGGGAAATTTCGAATGGGTATTGTTTTTAGGGAAAAGTAGAGAGAGGGAGAGTTTTAATCGGGTAAGAATTTACATTGATTTAGTCCGGTGATTTTAAGGTAGCTTTTCTAACCAAATGATATGCTGGTTGGTGTAGGGGGGAGTTGTATTTATTTTTAATGGGGTTTACAAAAAGGGAAATGCTTTATGTAAAAACGAAGACGGGATGATGAATTTTCTCAATTTATTTCCAGCTAATAAAAAATAGTGTGTACTCTGTAACGCTTTCTCTCTCTCTCTCTCTCTCTCTCTCTCTCTCTCTCTCTCTCAAGTTTGGCATTCTTTTTCGTAACAGTTCCAGTCACTGACAGAAGAGATGAGCTTGAGTCAAGAATGGGGAATTTATTGATTGAAAATGTATCGATTCTCTGTAGCTGAACATTTTTCTATGGGTTACATTATACATAACAATATATGATGATGGGAATTCCCAAGTCTTTCTTCAAGATAAAATGATATGATTATATCCCAAGAACCTTCCTTCGTATGAAGATTATTATTGTGTATGTGTATATATAGGAAAAAACTCCGTGTTAATACTCAGAGTCAATTATGGAGAGGGAGGGTGTGATAGGGGGAGTAGGTTCAAAAAACCTCTTGTTTCCACAACACACGGGCCCGTATGTATGCGTACACACATATATATAATAATATATATGCTATAGTCATAGAATTTGAATTTGCAAGATTAGACAAATATATATTACGGTTTTTCTAAGAAAAAGAAGCAATGGAACAATGGGATTAATACCAATAGGGTTAGATTGTAGGATATTTGTACAAGAATTTCAACTGCTCATGGACTATATAAATATTCTATATATACATATATAAATATATTATATAAAATTAGTACATCAAAAATACATGGATAAAAATATATTATGCAAGAGGATTTTTTCTGTTCCCATTTTAAACAGATCAGTATTGGCGCATGGTAAAAACCTAATTAATTAATGGACTTGAATCTCTCGCACACATTACACATGACATTTTCTTTTTGACAGTCTGTCCATGTAAAGTTAAACTTTTTGGGCTCTAATTAATCTCGATCCGAGATTCAATTTCTCACAATTTTGACTTTTAAATATGTTGGAAATTTTATCATTGGAAAATATTGTAGTGGAGGGATTTTTCACTTTATAGTGCTCTACTACTCTCCCCCCAAAAAAATCAATTCTTCTGTTATTCGGAAAGAAAAAAAAGCCTTGGTTATTTATTACCACATAATATTAGTTGTTTGGTTTGCTCATATGGATTTTTAAAAAAAGTGATAATAACTATTCCACAAGAAAAAATGGGTTGGACTCTGTAGGCATTGAGATCTTGAGGGGAGGGGAAATATTTATTAGCAGGAAATTGTTTACACGAAAAAAAATGGATCTCCAAAAAAGGACAAAATACAATATGCCTCACTATACTCAAATATAAGGTCGCTATTATAGTAATAAGATGTGCTAGCATTTATTGAGGAAGTGCGCGCAGTCACTATAAAAATGTAAGCGAAAAAAAAATATTGGTTGAACCGAAAAAAAATGTATAGGAAAAAAATTATATTGTACTTACACTACTAATAAACTACTACTACATCACGTACGTCGTAATGCTCTTGGAGTCAAGACATAAACACTAGTTTTAATATACGATGATAGGAAATAATACGCTAAATATAAATATATTATTCTACTAACAATTTACTTAAAAAGGAAAAAAGAACAATGAATTATTTATTATTGCTAGTTTAATGTAAAATTATACATAAATTATACTATCGTATGATATTATTAAGAATAATAATAATTACACGAATAATCATAAAGTACTTACTTGTCCAAATATTTTGATTTTTTATGTACGTCCGTACATAAGTAAATTAATCTATACTTATTACACACAGTATAGTATATAATGTGACAAGAAGGGTAGAGTCTAGGGTATTAACCATTTCATGAGAGAACCTAAAATATATCCTCCTCCTCTCAAAAAATATGTCTACGGCTTTAAATAAAAGGTATTTCTCATGAAATGACAACTACTACTACACTTACTCTCGACCGTGTCTCTATATATAATAGAATATATATATATATAAATATAAGGTATAAAAAGGAATTATGAGGAAATAATGTCCCTGAATCTTGTTGGATACTCTTTTTTGTTTGTTTGTACCGATACCAATTAAACTAATAAACATAATAATACCTATCAACATCCTTTGGACTTTTCTCCATCTCTTTTACTTTCTCTCTCTCTCTCTCTCTCTCTCTCTCTCTCTCTCTGTATACATGTATATATTTTAATTGTATCTCATCTCTCAAAGAAGTTGAAACTCTATACAGACAAAGTTGGAACCCGCGACAATTACTAAGGTCAAGAGTACACATGAAAGGTCTTGAGAATTTAGAAGTGGGTCTTTGAGGAAAGGTGAAATGAGTTTTGGGAAAAGAGCTAACCATGCATCGATTTATGTGGGTAGCAGACCGCTTCATTGGACTAAATTAATGTGGAAGGGCATTATTTCATGGTAGAGAGCATAAATATATAGGGAGGATGTGAATAGTAAAGCTCTGAGAAAATACTATGTCCCTCCTAAAAAGTAAATAGTATATACCAAAGGAAGAGAGGACATCGAAGAGTGGGGTATTAATAAAGGAAAAGTTTAACTAATGAGAATGGCAATGCAATTACAGACGGGGAAAGGCTGGAGAAGAGTATTATTTTGCCAAGCCCTTGTAAGTATTACTTTTGTTTATGCATTAAGTTTTCATTAGGCCGAAAATTATGATGTTGAGGTACGACGGAGGAATTTACTCTCTCTCTCTCTCTCCTGCTTTCTTCCAAAACTTGTTCCGTCTTAACTTTGCTGTAGCACGTAGATATGTGTGGTGTAAAGTATAGTACAAAAGAAGAAAAGTTCCTCGGGAGGATGACTCTTGAGGTTTAGTTACATTGGAACTTTATGGAGTTGTAACGGTTTTATAATGTGTAGAGAGAGTAACAGAGAGAGAGAGAAAGAGACTCGAGCCATATAAAAAATACCATAGATACAGACCTTCCCGAGTAGCATCTGTTTGTATGCCCCATGGTGGGGGTATATGTAATTATGCGAGAACTTTTAACGAGTCAAACGGCAGAATTCATGGTAGTATGCTTTTCCAAGTTTTCCAAACGGAAATTACACACATCATTCACATTCACCAATGATTTATATGAAGTGCATTGAGTGAGTATCCGTGAGGTGGAAAGTAGAAGAAGACTTTGCTCCCCCATAAGTTATCAACTCCGGCTCCAGAATCTCTCCATGCTCTTCGTCTTATGTATCACACGTCAATTATTATTCCATTTCAGAGGAAAAGCCTTGGGCAAAAAAAAGTATGGAATAACTTCAATACACTCTAGGCCTGAAAGTGCATGCATATATAGGACGAATAATGCACATGGTAAAAAAATATTTGACATGACCAAAAATCAAGTGCTGCATCATCAAAGAGAGCTTTCATATTTTTAGCTTGTACTACTAGGTTGGAGCAGTCGTAAAATTCTTGCGAACTTTCTACACTCACAACTACAATGTTTGGGAATATTTTCCTACAACTGGAAGAGTTTATAATGTGTACACGTGCAATGTTACATACACTTGAGAGACTGGATTCAAAGGAACTTCTATATGAAGGGATACAAAAAAGTAATGTATTTCCGTTGAATTTTATTTTTTAGCATTATTGCTTTTTTTCATCGCATAATATAATGGTGAGAATATTTGTATTTTCAGGAGCAGCAGGATTCTATGAATCTATCATTGGGCTCGTGTTCATCCAGAAATAGTCTCTTGAGACGGCAGGCCAAGATGGATAGGATTGTGTTCAATATTATGCGCAATGATTAATGCACTACATATATTTTAGTCACGACTTACTGGAGAGGATGACGGGGAAGTGTATAGGAAATATTTCCAACAAATTAGACTATACTATATGTAAAATGGATAAATTCATTTGGAAAATTCATTGTACATGATAAAATGAGTTTTTTCCCTATGTCGATACATAGATTCCACTATATGTTATATGACGCGTGTAAAAGTAAAGGTTGAAAAAACATGAGAGCGAAGGGTAGAAGAGAGGGGAAATTAATTACATTACTAGGAAGAAAGTGATGATTAAAAGCAGAAGGAACAATAAATTGTTGAGTAAATCTTGAGGAAGTGGATGCAGAGTATGGGGGAACAAAGAAGTGATTAGCACCTGCCTTCGTTCTCATGTATGTTTCTTTTCCTCGCTATAAGAGGTGAAGATACTATTAGAAGGTTGTGAGCATCTTGTTTGGCCTTTGTTTGTATTAAAATGCTAATTGTGAGATCAAGCGTCTTTGTTTTCACTTGTTTTCAAACAAATCATCATATTTTCCCTTGTGTAATGAATGCACCTAATAGGAGAGCAATACATTTGTTGCCCTTCTACCTCTGGCTATGAAGTTAGGCAATTTCTCAAAAATTCTAGATGTACATGTTTGTATGCTCTTATATACTTGTAGGGAGCTGTCAAAACAGTTTTTGTGACAGCATAAATTTTATTGTAGATTAAAGCGAACTGGTTTAGGCAGCATTTATTATATTACTGTTTTGAAATCACTCGTTCAAATTTATTTGTATATTTTGCAGTTTATTAGGCACTTGATACTAATTTGTTTTTTGTCGGTATATTTAAACTAATGGGTCGTATAGATCATTGAATAGCTCAGAATTTGCGATTATTAGCATAGATTTACAGATCGCAGGTACGATTCTGGGAATATTGGAACATAAAAAATTGGTAAGCATTGGCTTCGTAGCATTACCTATAAATTTTCAATTTTCTTGCCTTGTGTTGGGACAAAATAGTAGGTAATTTTGATGATTATACTGAAGATGCTTGTAATAAAAAAATCAACGTTTCATGATAATTTAAGATTTTTGTGAAGCAGGCTTTAGCTTCGAGATCATTTCAAGAAATAAATTTTGATTGCCCCGGTTTGATTGATTTTCATATAACGTTATATTATTTCTTCGAAAGTATCGTTGTCTTACTTATTTGGTTTGTACGCGTGATCCATTGTCCCATTTGCACAATGAAATAATATTCACGTGCCGCTTTCATGTACTATGGCACTGCACTGTATAAAAAGAGGTCGATGTAAAATGAAATAGGCGTAGGTTGAGGATGGCGAGTTGAAATTTTTCGGCGTGAAAGTAAAAGTTATATTTATTTAAATAAGAAAATGGGTTGAATAAGTTAAACCATTTCAGTTTATGACTTCATTGACAAAAAAGCTATTTAGCTAATTTGAAGTTTGTTTGCATTAAAAAAAGATTCTAAAGTACCCAATAATTATTATAAAAATGCACCATGTAAAACTAATGTGGATGTACAATGAAAACTTACAGTTGACCAAAAACCCAGTAAAACCCAAAATTCCAGCTGGGTTTAGGTTTATGAAAAATGGGTTGGTTTATACCAACTCTACAAAATTTTGAATAGAGATATATTGGATTTGAACCCGAGATGCGTCGTTTTGTTTCACAGTTATAATTTATTTAATATATACCGAATAAAAGTTGACCGTTTTAATTGTATGGTAGAATTTCACGATTTATAAATACAACTAATTCATCTGTCGTATTCGTCGTTTTATTAAATTCAAGTTTTTGTAAACAATTCGCTCAGAAGCTAGTCAATTAATCTGGAGACCAACTCGACCCATATTTCCTTAAATTTTGATCCAACCTCTGTTCATTCGCTCAAGAATGAGCGTGGAGCGTGGAAAAGTTAAATATCAAAATTACGAAATTTTTCTCAGCATGAACTGATCTGATTTGAATAATTTTCAAAAGTGGCCTGGATATTGAACCTTTAACTGCACTTGCATACGGTCCTTCACTTTCTGGAGCAGTGTAGATTGGTTCTCTTTATCAGTTTTTTCGGACCTCTTCAGTTAGTTTCTCACTCTCTCGTCTGAGGGCATCATTTTCAAATGCATGAACATGTTCACATTTTAATTGTATTAAGCCGATGAGTCCATTCATTAACAAACCAAGATTCTTCTGTGCTACTCTGTATTTACTTTAAGATGTGCCTTACAGGTAGTGCTATCGACGACGCTGTCCTCAACAGAATGTCATTCAACAGAAGGAATTCTACAAGTGCTCTATAAAGCTCGAAGAGAATTCATTGGACCTTAAATAGCTCAAATAAACAACAGGCGCAGGAATGCAGTTAAAATATTTTCAAGATTTTATGAGGACAATTTCCTTGATGTTTGACCTCGGATTTCAAACACGCCGTCCCCAGTGTTTGACCTCCACAGGTCAAACAATGCAACTTTTGGCAAATTTGACAAAGTGGCTTGAGGGTATTGTCATAAGGTATTTGAATCAAAGGTAAAATTTGAAGGTACGCCGGTTCGTTAGGTAAGTCGTGCCTACTGAATCCCTAACATTATTGTGCATTTGGACAACTTTGGAATCGTGCGATATTTTAGTGGAAGAAAGCTCATGGAGTTACTATAATGCTTTTTACGTCGCGCCGGTGCAATTAATAATTTGTTCCGTACAAATACAATTTTGCCCTATGCAGTCGTTCAGTTCCATATGGGCTGGAATAAATGCAATTTTATGCACGCCAATAAATTCTGCAAGGATTTCCATATTGGAATAGCAGCAGCAATAGAAACTACAATATTTATTTTTATTAAATGATTCTTTGTCATGTTTTTAAATTTTATAGAGAGAACATATCTTGTGGTTGGTAACTTAACTAGGGAGGAAATCGTCAAGTTAAGTCCAAAAGGGGCTACAATTTTTTTGTTTCCCATAAGGTTCGGAAAGCTTGTAGCCCCTTTTGGAATTTGCCCGAAGAAATATTAATTAGAGTATTCAGAGCTCTTACTTGCTCCTAGCCTGATTCCAATCACTGACCACATTGCGAAGCTTTTGAATACCCTCTGGACCGATTTGACAACAACCTCCAATCACGTTTGCTCCCAGTTCCATCCAGTCTTTGGCGTAGGCATCTACCGTTGGGATGTCCTTTTTTATCCATCTAATTAATGTATTCAAATATAATATTTCAAACATACCAATAATTTAAGCTTTTATCCTTTTGAAAATCAAGGTAGTATTGATTTTAAGCTCGTACCCTTGTCCTTGGACCCAATCATCGCCGCTATTAGGATACGCAACGATATCAATACCTCTGCTATAGGTTTTCAAATGCTGCTTCTTTATCGGAACTATTTCCTTGAGGAAAGGTTCAACATCCGTTGGCTTGCAGCAATTAATTCCAAAGCCAGTTAATTGGCTGTAATTCACCAAAGTATTGAATGCATCTGCGAAAGTCTCATTTCGTGGCGTACGCAAGCTGTCGTCGGACTGCGGGCAAAATTATAAGAGAAAAAGGATTTTAAATTCACTTCAAGCTTCATACACTATAACATATTTCATAGATAATGTCTGATAATGAAAGAGAACCAACTGATTTGCTCGTACTTTAACGGAAAAGGACAACCAGACTTTAGCATAAGGATAGTACTGCTTGACCAACTGTAAAATCTTCTCCGCTTCCACCAAGGAAGGCACAGTTTCTGCTACTAGAAAATCTGATCCTGCCTCAACCAAAGCTCTTATTCGTGGCAAATGAACCTCGGTCAGCTGATCGTCAGTCACTGTATCTATGTACTTGCCGGAGTATTCCGAACCATCACAAAGGTAAGCTCCGTATGGTCCTATCGATCCACCCACAAGAGGGGTTTCTCTTTTCAAGCCAGCAAACAGTTCTATACCATAGGATCAGTGTAGAAATACTTTATCCCATCGAAAAACCAATTGACGGAGGTCCAAATCTTGCTTAAAGCACGGTTATTTTGATATTTACATATATCTTACTCCACTTAAAAAGCATACATATTGTTAAGTTAATGTTTTTTGTTTTACCAGATCGGGTGAACTGATTAATCGCATCTTTAGCCAGTCTGACGGCTGTTCTCATCAAATCCTCACTTTGTGTTTGATCAAAACCATGGTGCTCCCGGAAGCCGGTTACGGTAGCTTGAAATGTTGATGTTTCAATAATGTCCGCCCCAACTGTTAAAACAAATATTGAAAAGGTTGAAGTTTATTTCTATCCACAAAGACTCCAACAATCCCCTTGAATTTACAACATGAAAAGACAAGCAGACTCGTCAAATATAGTCTTCATTCAAATTTGGGTGGTTCAGCTCTGGAAGTATAAAAGTGGTACATAGGAGAGTTCGTACATACAAAATAAACAGCCTCATGGAAACACTCACTCTAGAATCGCTAAATTATTAAAGACATCCCTTCATTGTACGATATATTATAGTATGCATATTTACACGCCCAGTTATCTAATTTTCCTCATGCATTCCATCATTATTCTTCAAGCACACATGACATATAATTCTCTTTCTCTCATCTCAATGCTTTTCCTCTCTCTCTATTCTTTCGGCTCGTTGGGCTCGCTATGTGAAAGGGGAATTTTGGATGAGTTTTTCTGTCATAATTACAGTCATTCTATGGCATTTTTCTTGATGAGAAGATTGCATGAGAGCGCAAATGCTGCGGATATGCCTCAAACAAAGACTCTCAATCTGGTCGTGTGATTTGCGTGCGAACTGCGAAGACGAGTGAGTGCTCAAAATGAATAAGAAAGGGAAGCATTTGGCACATAACTTAAAAGCTCACTCACTTTTTATATACTCAATTGGTTTTCCCTTCCTTTCCTTTCTCTTCCCAGCCCAAAGCTTATTCTCGGAATCTCACAGTTCCCTACATTATTTTGCATTTTTATGCAAACAGCTGGGATCGTAGGAATAAATTTTGCTAAATACTTTTTCCACTCAAATTAATAAACTCGCCAGTATTTTAAGTTTTTAAGTATCCAGTCCTTCACTATATATTGTACATGCTTAGAAATTAACGGAAGAAAAAATATCTGAAAGTATTATATATAATATAGAGGAAACAAAACATGTGCTAACCGTTCAGGTATGCAAGATGTGTTTTGACCACTGCGTCATGCTCACTTACTAGGGCTTTAGCTGTCCACAAAGGTTCTTTGTGCACGTCGAAGGTACAATATTTATTAAGCTCATTTGAAAATCCTCCGTCCAAAACTAGCACTTCGTCGGCTCTTCTTGTACTAGTCATTGTTATCCTTTAATTTATTACATCAATATTATAAATTTGAAGAAAGAGTACCATTTACCATTTTCTTTTTCTTCCTGATTTACTTAATTATTGGAATATCAAATTAACAAAAATCGTATTATCGAAAGCATTCGATATCACAATACAATATACAATACTAAGGCCTTCCTTTTTACTTCCGTGGCGTTGTTATTTTTACTAATACAAAAAGGTATTGGCACAAAAAATATTTAAAAAGTAAGATGAAAAACGTTTATACCATTCCAAAAAATGACAATATAGCGAAGTAAAAGTAGTTTCAGTGCGTGTTAAATACCTTTTATTAACTGTTTACTGTACTTATCTATGGGTTACTGATTTATGGACTGCCAAAATAATGTATTCCTGTTATGAATATTAAACGAACAGTAAAAACCTTTACTGAATTTAATATTATTATTGAGAAAAATAAAAATGGGAAATAATGTAGAAATTGTAGAATATAATAATACAATAAAAAGAAATGGCTTAGGAAGTCAATGCCAGACTCATTGATGAAAGTCTAATGTGGAACTGCAAAATACCGCCGTTGGTTTCCACTCGCATGCATGACAGAATGTCTCTGGAAGTGTGGGGAAATTATATGGACACAGTATTCAAGCGGCTATGTATTTCTTGTTATTTTTTAATCTCTATGCTTACTCCTTAAAATGTTTCTAAACTCATACAAAAATCCTATGATTTATACAATAGCACATTACTTACATGTTACCAGAGCATGCAAATTGCAATTTTTGCTAATTCCATTGAAATAGTATAAATAGCTGTTGTGGCTACCAAGTATTAAAACTATTTGAATTTATTAGAAAAATGTATAAAGAATTACTTACTGTACGTACTTACCAACGCCAAAATACCAAAATCACAAGACCTGGTATCCTTGAAGTTTCTGTTTAATGAAGCACAGCTGTCTAAGCTGAATGAGGTTTACTATAACAAGTGAGTAGCTGTATGGCCCATTGAATTCTAAACAGGGGCATTTATGTACATTATTTACGCTGATGCTGCTTTTCAGTGTCAGTATTCAGTACATACAAGCCTTATGCGATGGAGCTCCACAAAATAAAGACACATGACATCGACATTGACAACATCTTTGATAAGATTTTGTGAAGAAAGGTTTAATCAAAGAATGCATCCCTAGTGTATTTTGCCCTAGGTCACGAAATGTAGTGGAGTCAAGACAGCGGCAGAATATCGCTGACGTTTAATATGTTATTTCATCCCTGGTTAATGTTAGCGTTGTGAGTACGAGTGAATTCAAGGGGATACAAAGAATATTTGAGATAATAGTAATTTCTTTGACATCAAAACGGGGAAAATTTCAGAATTTACTAGATTGGCTGACAAAATTTATTCATTTTCCGTCGCAGCAAAACAATGAAAACATTATCCAAAATTTTGTTTAAGAAGTTCGTTCACACTAAGTAATGAACTGTCCACCAAAGTCCCAACGATTCACCCATCTATATACTACTGCGTGCAAAACTGCAAAGGTCTGTGAAGGCGATTATTTATGCAGTTCTTTTTAGTGCATGATCACTCCATGAAATTATCACTGGTAAGTTACACATTTCGAATGAGAGACAAGTCTTATTGTTTACTGAATCAGGAACAACATGTAAATAACGTCCAATTGAATTCAAAGTCAATGTCAGGGGGTAGAAATTCAAGAGGATGAAAATTGCCAAGAATTTTGAGAGGAAATGTTCACAAAAAATATGCGAAGATCCATGTTCGTGGTAAAAATTATGGCATACAAATGGCAACTAAATAAGAAGAGGGTTTGTACAAGCAGAAAAAATTATTATTACAGTGCGATTTGTTTTATTTCTACTCATGATACATGCACGGATACATTATGTTGAACACGTACGTCAGTTTTTACAGAAACATTTGCTAATCTAATACGAAACAAGATCGAGATTTCAATTTCTGAAGTTAAAAACGAGAGAGAACGTGAAGTAAAATTGCGAAACACAGATGGCAGCGACTATATCACCGATAATTATTATTCTAGGCGGACAATGAGAAAAACCAAAGAGGTGGCCTATACTCTACCATTATTATTATTATTCGTCGAACTTATTTTTTAACACATACGTCTGCAGTTTTTCTAGCACAGCCAGATGCGGGAAGCGCCAAAATTGTGATGCTGAAGTATGTACATATTACTCCAATTAGAAATCACGTTGTACATATTTCGAAATACCTACCAGCGTCAAAGTATTTCAAGCCACTCATTGTGCATATACCTAACCGAAAAAATATTATGGTAGCAAACTAGTGACGGTGTATCATTAAAATGACATCAAATAAATTACAACGCTGCAATACGAGCAATCTCCAATGATCTGCAACGGGACCATTGAGGAGCATACAAACAGATCAATAACGACCTGCTTCAATAACAACAGCTCTCAAAATAAAAGAAACACAACAATTTTGAATCTATCCATGCTGTTGGCTATTAGCTGACCACCTTGCTTCTTGATCCTTCAAAATTTTAGCACCGAATTCTTCGTGAAGAGAAGCAAAAGTCCTTTTCTGATTTTGTCTGATCTGATTCCTGGCGGCGTGCCTGTGTCGAGGTGGGGGAGTTGGAACATGAGGATGACGCTGCTGCTGACCAGATGTAGTTACTCCACCACTCACATTCGAATTCATAATTGCGTTATTGAACGGATTTGACACACAAGCCTTTTGCGGAATAGTATCATCTGAAATAAATATTACTTTACTTTAAAATCCAATGCAAACGAAATCCATGGGTTATCTGCCACTGCCACCACAGTCTGCGTGACTAAGCATATAATTTCATACCTTCATCAACATCAATAAAGTAACCGTCACCTCACCCTTATTTCAACGTACTCAATTCACAACCGCAGTTAATTCAGAATTCAAGAAATCGCATTACCTCTTGAGAGCTCGTCAAGCTGACGTTGAAGTTCAGCTGCCATGAGTTTGACATAGTCATAACTGGCGCATGCCAAGGACTTCATCCATTGTTCCATACTCTGTTGAGACTCGGCACCAAAAATATACGAGCGAGATGGAAATCCGATTTTGAAACAAAAGTGCTCTTCCATTTCGCTCTCTGTTAATTCAATAGTACTTCCCTCCAGAATTATCACTCCAATGGGTTCCTTGTCAGTTTTTCTTTCGAAGTAGAACAATAAGTTTCCTTTGAGGACAAACCATCTTTTGGTGAAACTTTTATTCCCTTCACCTTTCTTCATAAGGTATCCCTCACGGTCCACTTGATTGCCAGATTTGGCAAAAGCTGCCAAATTCTTCTCGTTGATTTTCATCCTTCTCTCTCAAAATTCACTATTCTTAAGTCACCTTACCCGTTCCTATAAACTCATTAAACAAAATATTATTTCCTCTCAAACTATGCTTCTTGACACCCTTGTACTAAATGTAAACAGTTGTAATCAACCTGGTTTTCAGGTGTACACAGCAGTAGCTACACACACAGTGCACGTACACAGGTACACATTACACGCGCTTGTCATTGATTAATTTCACTTTTGTATAAATAAGTTTTAAATCTCCCTCCTCGCCCATCTCACCGAAATCAGACCATTGGACGGTTAATGTGCTCCATAGGTCCGCATTTCTTCCTGCCTACTACCTCTTCTTTACAATGAAAGCAGTCAATCTCAACCAAATAGGTATACTAATTAAGACTGCGTGGTAGTGGCAGCAGGCGTAACCCAGGGCAAAAATTGCCACAAAATTTGGCAAATGGGATGAAAGCAGCCAGGGGATTGGCCCAAATTTTTTGGCCCGTGGCCATTTTTGCCCCGTTTATGGTAAATTTTTCCGCGTGGTAATTTTTTCCCGTCTGGCCATTTTTGCCCCAGGTTACTATTCATAATTTTTAAAGGAACTTATTATAAAACAATGGCGGCGTAACTCTACGACGAAGGTCATATATATCACTAGGTCAGGAAAATGTTGGCGAGGCTAATTAAGTCTATCATAGTGGCAGTCTTTTGAATTATTCCGGTCCCAGGTTATAAGCCAGTTTTGGTTGTTTTAAATAACAATCGAAATTATATCCAAAATTGAGCATTCAAATTCAAGCGAGAATTGGAAAACATCTTCACGCGGTATGAATTTTGAATTAGTGATGTCCTAATTGGAATACTGAACATGTGTGTTTAAAAGCATATATTTTCATCTCATTCCCGATTTTTTTCCTAAAATGATAAATGATAACCGGCTATTCAAATGATATTCGAATTCCTATAGGAATCCTTAGAAACGGTATTCCGAAATAAAAGTATCGAAAATCAAAATTCAATTGAAAAGGTGCTTTAATTCGAATCTTTCCGATTTCCCACCCCAAGGACCCCAAGTTATTTTTGGTTTATTATGTATACAATTTTTTGCTATCGTAAATTACTTATGAAGAGGCAGATTTAAAAAGAAGAATTCTTGGTTTTATATTATAATATTTTTAATGGTTCAGAGTAAATTTTCACTTTAGTTTAATGTATACATTCAATGCAAAACGAGCGATGAGTAAATGAGGTCGAATGTTGCGATGCACGGAAAACTTATTGTCTGCCAAAAATGTATTAATAGCCATAGGCGTATACTACGGATTTCACCACATTAGCTTTCATTGAGTATAAAGTCAGAAAGATTTTCAGCAAGATGAATCTCATTATGTAATACTTATTAGAGCTTGAACGTTAGTATTTATTTTTATGGAGGCAGGTAAGCAAGTATTTATTATTTACCTTGGAAAATGGCTGTAGAGTTTTAGAGGGGGCATTTACATTTTAGTTAGAGGTATCGCAGAAAAACCATATGTTATGGCTTGCTATAGTAATGCGGGGAACAGTTGCGGTTTTTATAAATATGTACCTATTATGTACGTGTAAAGCTGTCAATTTCTTAATTACTTATCGATGTGTTTATATTGACGTCAATGACAAGCGTAAAGTGTATTTTAGAGGGATGGCAAAATGCGCCTTATCGATTACTCAAAGTAGTCTACGTTAGTACTTACATGGGAAATTGTAGGATAGAGTTTATGTAATAACTCTACCACAATTATTTTGGCTCTAGGACTGTATTGAATTTTTTTGTGGTAATGAATAGTGCTAACAGGAGTTTAGTACGTGTAGAATGCGTGCAAATATCTAATTACTAGAGTTTTATCTAATCAAATGGTTATTTATTGAGCCATCGTAAAAGCAATGTGCAGAATAAGTATGACACTCCAAAAGTAATTTCCTTCCAACTTGATAACATATGATATGCATATACCTTTGGATTTATTATATAGCCTTGCCATATTAAAAGTACGTATACGGGATATCACATGTTAATTATGCATGGGAGAGCGTAAAACTTTTAACTTCTCCCAGGATAACCGGGCGAAAAAATGAAGAAGAAACTTACAATTAGTCAGTCTCAGTCAGAAACTTCTGAGATGGAGCAATCATTTAGTATAAGACAAAGACAAACTTGACTAACAAGAGGAAAACAGGCCCTTTAATTTGGCGAATTCCTTTCCAGTCAGATGAAGATTTTAAAATAGTAACTCGTGGTTTTCCAACATACTGAATTTTTATTCGCAGAATTTTTATACAAAATCTATCATGGTTTGATATGACACAATATGGATAATGTCTTTATTTGGCTTGGGAAAAATAAACTTTCAAGGGCTGCTAGAAAACCGATTTGGCTATTTTCGTATATGTAAGTACTGGTCGCATAAGTTACAATAATTATTAAACCTCAAATGAATGCCCAAATTTTATAAATATGTACTGCGTAGAAATAACAAAACTTGTTTGTGTATAGTTGTAGATTTACATCATCAAGAGCAATAAATCCCACGCCACACGCCATAAATGAGTAGAAAATATAGTAACAATAAAAAATGGTCACATCAAAATAGCGTCAGGTGACGAGACTTTAATTATTATTGTTGAACTGTAACAACTTACATTTACAAAATAATTTTCGCATCACCCTATTAGAACAACAAATTATTATTTACCAAACATTAAAAACTTGTATGTATGAGCAACTGTTGATTTTAACAGGAACGTACGGAAAATTGAAGGAAACGTTGAAACGATTCAACTGGTAAGTAGATTTATAGATCATAAACCCAGTTTTGCGATTATAAATTTTATTCCTGATGTCCCCTTGACCAAGTATGTTACGAAAGTCCATATTTACAGCTTCCAAAATTGTACCACATCTCCATCATGGGTTGCAAGTTGCAACGGTATACATCCAAGATTGAAGGGCGTGAGTGCATAAAAAACCCTTTTGGGAAAGATTTGCCAACCAATAAGCTATTTGTTCCTCAAAGTCCCATTTTAAAATGTTTGTTGAAAAATATTACAGGATTTGTTCATGCATTTTTGTCATCCCATTTACCCACCTTTACGGCTATATATGAGGGAAATTTTAACCCCGATCAAAGAAAACTAAGGATTTATTGATGCATTCGCTCGGTTCTGTCTTACTCCTGGTGGAGCTGTAGTAGAATTTCGAAATTTGGAAATCTGATATTTTAGAATTTACCTTACTCTACTATATCTACTACCAGTCATGTACAAAGTTACAGGTTACTTTAATTTGCCCGTGGAAATCAGAAGTAAAGTCTATAATCGCTTTATCTACAACTGGGATTTCTGGTCATTAATGTTTTAAAAATATAATTTGCCTACACCCTATTCATTGTGCATAAACGTAATTAAGCTGGCAGCTGGAAAGTATAATCCTGCTTGGAATACTAAAGAATCAATAGTCCATACCTTGAAAAACAAATATTGTATCAGTTACCCTGCTTGCTGGCGATTTTAGTAGAGGTAACATTGTTCATAACTGATGGTCCCTCTGGAGTGATACAAATTTTAGTTAATTATAGTTAAACATAAGTTCTATATATCATTCACGCATAATATTTAGAGCTTGAAAACACGTTATTGTTACCATACTTGTTCATTTTCATAAGCCGGGTATGTACAAAGTAAAAATATCTCGAAACAATAATAATAATTCTACAAATTATTCAAAATCATAAGCGCAGCGTACGATCGACAATTTGAAAATAATAATTTTAAGGATCTTTATTCGAACTTTTAGTATACCTTTCCTAATAGACAGAGATGAGTAAATAGTATAGGTTACGAAGTAATCAGTGCAAGCCAGTCATATGTAGCAGTACTGAAACTGAATGTAAACTGTAGACACAACAAAGAACTTACAAAGATGAGGGTCTCTTTGATTTAAAGGTTCGAATTGTTAATATAAATGTCTATAGTATTACTTTGCTAGAAAATAATTTAACGTGCAGCTTACTTCGTCTAGATCTAGACTACATTACCATGTTATTTATTCAGTCTAGAAGAACTTTTACATTGTTCTCGTAATTTCCTGTGTTATCTGTGCCTTAATGTTTAATTGCTCTTTACATTTTACACAGTAATAACTAAATAAATGTAATTTTGAAATCAAATAAACGTATGTTGAACAAATTTTTGCATCATTAAATTCATGATATTTTATATCTCTAATCTATTTCAACACAGTCAAAGTTTTACCAAAAAACCTATAAATTACTGCAGAGGATTATATAATAAATATGAAATCCCTTCCTGCTCAAGCCTTTACAGAATGAATTTTCCCATAAATATAAATATATCCATATGTAAATATTATCTCATCTATTACCAAAGTATGAAATAACTAAAACTCTCACGTCTTTCTAGGTTAATAATGTAATACCAATTTGTCTTGTTTCAGATAAATTATTTACAAGTAGATACTGTTAATCATACAAGTTTTGTTTCTTCTTCGTCATTCATTTCCAATTTACAAAGTATGTAATAAATACAGTACGTGCTGCGGTTAAAGGTTTGAGCTTTAACAGCTACCGTAAGAAATTCCAGGGAAGAATGTTCTAACTACTAACTCTTAAATACATTCATTTACAAGTTAGGAAGTTGAAAGATAAAATAAGTTTTTCCCTTTTGGTTTAACAGAAACTTTTGTAATCAAGAACGGAACGTAGAAAATTTTAGTATGAAAATGCAAAATATTATCTTAAAAGTATAATAATAAGTTGTTGATTCTTAGCACCTTGTTATTAGGCGGTTTTTTTTAACTCCAATAAGTAATTGAATACAAAATACAAACAATAAACTTATGAATATGATATAGTGCAGTATTATAGAAATATATAGATTTAGGCAATTGTACAATAATAAGTGTCGTCTGCGATTCAGGGCCGATCGAATTAATCACATTCAATGAGGAATTCTGAATTGAGTATATATGTATTTTTCTTATAATAGAAAATAAGTGTGAAAGAATTGAATTCGTGACCTTGGAAAATGGGCAACTTTTCAAGAGGTAATTGTGACAAAGGGAATTTCATAACTTGGTACAAATTCCATCGGCTTATGGCCCCAAGTTTCAACAATTTCCTAAGCAAGAGAATTTGTATTGTCAAAGGCGCATATCATCAAGGGAAACTTAAGGTTAGATTAGAAAAAAATTATCGAAACATATTTTAGAAGAAAAAAAAACAATAAAATTACTAGAGTAAAAGATATTCTGAGCAGGTGCAAATTCAGGAGGGAAAACCCTTGAATATACCTAGAAAATTGGCAATACATTTTAAACACCTCTCCGCTTATTGTATAGGCTCGTACACATGGGACACACTAGAATATTAACAATATACATATATATAGATATATATACTATGTGTGTATACATATACAGTAGTAACAGAAGAGCAGAAAAAATGTATTTTGCTCTGTAGTTAATATACATATATATATATTTATTTATAAATGACAACGCTCCAGCTGCTATGAGACCTGCTCTTTTCAATGCTCCAGATTCCAAGAAAATGTTGTTAAGGGGAGCAAAAGGGAAAGAAAGGAAGGATACAGTTACACACGTCCTCCATGATGAAGAGAAATGTCTTCAGCTTCACGTTCGCTATCAAATCCAATTGAGTCAATACTCTCCGCAGTGTAAATGTCTTTTCATTAGGCATGTCAAGTATAGGGTCATAAATCATAAAATCTTGTCAATAATTGACATAAATAACCGTGTGGATATTTATATTTCTTTGAACTTTTCTATAGCCACTAACTGTGGTTACCAATGTTATACAATAACGATTTCCAGGAAACTTGCTTTTCTTTTAGTTGAAGAAATTTTGTCATGAATTTTTTATGCACATCCAAGGCTTTTACACCACCCAAACCAACGTATATATACACTCTAATAAAACTTTTTAATCATAATAATGCACAAATATACGGACTTGCTATAAAGTCCTGGGCCCAATCAAGGGACCTAATTGGGTTGAGACATGACACTTTTTCTTTCTTTTTGTACATAATATATAAATCATTTAAAATAATTAATAAATGAATATAATAATTATTTTTCTCGAATAAAATCACAGAAATGTTTTAACATGTAAATTCCTTAGGAAATTTTCTGACGATACGTCAATCTTACATTGTCTTCGTAATATTGTCATTCTAGTTATTTCTCGTAAAGATGTCTCGCCATAATAATATTATATTCTCAAGAGTAAAGGTTAGATTTCCCTAATATTTTCCTATATAATAGTCAAAAAATTAGTAATACAAGAGATAATCATAATCATAGGTTTTTTCTGTACATTATATATTTATAGAGCCTTTCACAGAATATTTTACATTTTTGACATTTTAATTTTTTTCATCCATTGTTGTTGAAAACACTGTTACACAATGGAATTTGCAATCAGAATAGATATATAATCTATGGAACTATACACATATACACCATTATAGTATATTATTAAACAGTTACACATTGACCGCTTTTTCGCGGAAATACGACGATACAATTATACATTTGTAGGGCTGTGGGGTCTCCTTATTACGGGAAACAATATGTATATATATTTATATCCGCTTAAGGGAATTAAGATTTCCATTTAGATGCTTTTCTTCCAGCAGCTGTTCCATTTTAAGTATCTGTCCCTCCTACTCCTTCACTCACTGTAGTATAGTATAGCTGCCCGCTTAAGTTGAAGTGATGCTGGAAAAATTCAATTACTTTCTCAGTGAATGCCACATTGCAATTGGCTTACGAAGTGAAGATAACATCTGATTCCAATGAGACAGTGGCTTTCCTGTAGTGGTCGAGCCCACAATCACATGCCCAATCGAACATGCTCGGTTAGCTAGAAAGTAGTGTAACAAAGTCGGATTATTATTTACAAGCGTGTGATATAAATAAATACACCAGTTGCTTGGCGTACATTACTCAGAGCACAAGTATAGTGTAGCTACTTATGTCATCAACATGTACAAGTACAAAAGGTACAGTATGGATTTATTATTTATCTTTATAATTATATCTACGGATATAAATGTATAAGTATATAAGGAAAAGTTACATTCGGCTTGACTGCTATCTGCAACCGTAACTCTCAGTTGAATGGTCTGCAATTTAATAAAGGTGATACTTGTAATTCAACTTGACAACCGTCGAAAATGATTAGTTTCGTACACAAAAGCCAACTGTGAAAGCTGAGCGGAGGCGGAGAAAGGCATGTAGTACTAATATTGTGTAGGATATTGAACACATTGGATATGTATCATCACTACTTTAACTCCCCTTAGTACTAAATACACACATTCCGCTATATATAGAGTGTATACATATTATACATGCATATACTTTACCTGAAGAGCATGTGCCGGTACTCCAAAAATCATTGCCTCGTTGAAAATTGGATTCCTCTCTCCTTTCTTCGTGGAACTTTTCTTCTTACTCACTTTCTTCCCTCTTTGGAGTAAATACACCTATAGAGACACACACACACCACAAATCCCATCTAAGTTCACATTGTAATTTGGACTACACATTGACAATCTTTTCCGCATAGATGAGTATAAGTAAGCTTTAAATTTATGCATGTAATACATTGGAAAAATATCATTCAATTACCTTGACAAAAGGATCGCCCACATTTTCACGGGGGAATTTAAGGTTGCGAGCCTTGACTACAACAACGGTAAGCCGCTCAGCCGTTGGCAAATATGACAGGGAAAACATTATCTCTCCTAAGTCACCTCCTCTCTGTGGAAATGTAATTTAATCCATAGCATCATGTAAGAGATTCATTTAAGTAATGTGGATAATAAATATGACGCATGTGTTTTTTAAACAAGAAATCCCAATCAGTGTGGCAAGTATTTCACTTTTGTAGTACATGGCCTTATGGTTATTCATGGTAAAAAGCGTAAATAGAGAACAATCTATTCCATTAATCAGGATCCTATCCTATTGCAATAGACACGCCATTAAAGAGTAGTAATTTGATGATAGATAATTTAATGATGAGAGAACCTGGCCGGAGTCAGTGAGAGGGAGCCAAGTTGTAAGCGGAAGTTGATGAATATCCAGCTCTCCTAATTTCAGTTCCGCTTCACCAATCAGCGTATTCGAGAATTTATCAGTGGCATACATGTAGAAAACAAGTGATCTAATTGGTAGCTCCGCTATTTCAAGACCGAACATAAACTTTTCTTTGTAAACAGGATTCAAGGACTTTCTGTAAACCTAGAAAATTCAACACATTCTTACTCTGTACCTCTGTATACATAGAAGATAAAAAGAAGAACATTTTCACTTTCGGGGAAATTTGAGTTTCGCAAATTTTTTATCTAGGGAGGAAATATGGACATGTAAGAAAATAATAAGTTTTGCTGGGAAAAGATTGGATGAGAGAAGAACAGGTGTGTAGGGAGAAAGCATAGTAATAAAGGATAGAGCTAGGATATATACACCAAAGGCTTTTCTAACAACTTTGGATTAAATGACTTACCCTTGTTTGCATGTTTGTTGTTTTATCAGGTAGAAGGTAGACACGAATGTAGGAGTCAAATGGTGTTGTTGGATCCGGATGTAGTCCATTAATCTCCTTGGCCTCTATTACGTTCACTAGCAGGTCCGCCGTTTCGCTGGAAATTGTAAAACATTTAGTACAGTAATTAGTTCCTTACCAAAGGATTCATTTACTTGAGTCAACTTATTGTTAGTGCCTGGCCAACATGGATCGTTTAGTGGAATCAAAAGGCAAAAGTGATTGTTTCATGTGTCCTATACATTAATAAAATAAGTAGGCTTGCTCCACTTATTGTTAGTACTTAATCCTTAGAGTGTAAATGTAGTATAATAGCTCTCCCATATGTTCATATTATGTATATTCCATGTACATTTCTTGTGAATCAGCTACTACAGAGGAAATATAGCTACTTTTTCATAGGAGCTCTAGTATATCTAAAAATACTCTGCTCACTTAAATATGTGGAGTAATAAATCCCCACCTGGAGTTCCTCCTACCGTTGTCCATATTAAAGGAAGCTTAGGTAAGTCCCAGGCTTTAGGCAAGATTAATAAGAGGGAAAGTAGGAGCAAAGTGACATATGAACATATGTTGTGATAACCAAGTTCTCCCTGACAAAAAAAAGCCGAGAAAGTAATTATGGCTATTCATATGACATTTCGTCATTTTACCTCAAGCAAAGTACTTATCAAACTTCTTGCGCTTTGTACAGTTTTTCTTCTCTATCTTTCTCTCTCTCTCTCTCTCTTTCCGTGGAATGACGGTGTAGGTTTCATGAAGAAGTTAGTTAGACAGACAATTAGGACACTATATAATGTATGGGTAGAAGTAGTAGAGAACCCTTGTGCTCCCCTTTATACATCCTCTCATCTTCAAACAGATTAAATGAACTTCCTCTGTAAATTGGATGCTACAATACAAGAGATGTCCACTTAAGTGAGCTATTAATTGTGGAGGATGTGAAAAGCAGGTCAGCCTTTACATGGGATCTGCATTATTGTCCTTCCAAGCGACTCACTCTTTTAATACTGCTCTTGTAAGATCTGCCTTGCATTTCATGACATCACCTTTCTCATAAAACATGGCCTGCATAGCCAAAGAGCATCATTTGAAAAACAAGCATGCACATCTGCGCCTTTAAACTATACGTCAAGCTGTACTGCTGGGGGGCAACTGCTGGTTAGCTTATTGCGATCCATATGCATTAAAAACGTTGTGTGATATTAGGATGAGTAGATCACCCACAGCAAACATTTGAATTGTTTGAAAGTTTGTGAAAAAAACAATTTCCAACATATTTTCTAAAACATTGGAAGGGTCCTTTCCAGGAATTGTCAAATAAGAGGGTATAGGGAGTTGAATTTAATTTGATTTTATGAGCAATCAGCAGATGTTAATTGCAGCAGTCTCTCCGTCTACTACTATCTCTGCTACTCAGGAACCTCGCATATAGGATTCCCAGTGTACGAAGTCAGACCCGTGGGTAATGAAATGACTCATAATTAAATTACAACGGTCGATTGACTTGGGTGCGAAATTTTGATGAAATTTCAAATCTATCAAACATTCCCTTTTTCATAGTTACACCCCTACTTTGATCCCATCGTCGAGCCCTTCATTGCTCATTTAATGGCTCTCCTCCTTCTCATGAAAAAGCTTTTTAGGGTGGTTTTATGAGCAGCGTAAAACTCACTCAGTGAATGCTTGTTGTAGTTTATTTTAAATGGGAATATCTCCTTGCTTCAGACTCATATAAGTGCATTTCCTTCCAAACACAGCCAATTACTCACAGTAATATGCGCGGCGGACATGAAAATATTTGAAAATATACCACATGTTGTTGGATTATTTTGGCAATATTTTTTATATAGATCCTAAAAATTTGCTCAGTTTTATTATTTGGGAATTATTCCTCAGGATAGGGTGTTTGATTAAAAGCAGGGTATATGAGTATTTGGATCTATAGGAGACTAACTGTATAGACTGCTCTATAGAACATGAGAACTCGAAAACTTGTAATTAAAAGAGAAGTTGGCTAAAACAGGAAATCATAATTACTACAGAGAAAGTGCGAGTCTCTCAAATTGTGCTGGGAGCGTATAAATTTGTCCAAGATGGAAGTGTGTTATTGATGGGTTCCTCCATCAATAAAATATTACTTAAGAAATTGAAACGTAACTTTGATAGATGCCTTGCAGATCTCGTGAAGTGGTTTATAATATGGAGCCACCGTACAGGACTGCAATATGCTATTAAAATGAATTTATGATTTTTTCCTCGCACAAACTTTATACAATTCACATAAACTATTTTCAACCATCATCTCCCAACTTATTTTTCAAGCCTACTTCAAAGACTAGGATGATAGCATTGATCTAAGTAAGCAAGTCCGGCGTAGGAAAATCGAACGTTGATGTGTATATAAGTAAAAAGTGAAAGGATATTTTCCCTTGTGAAGGAGTAAAAAAATAAATAAAAACTATAAAGATAAGGAGGGTGAGCTATACGAGACAATAATTGTTCGACGTTTCAAAGTAAACCGAGATTTTTGGGTTTACTTGATCAAAGCAAAAAGAATTGAAAGGATTTGGTTGGACTTGAGCGCCTTGCGGGAATATGTTTATGTACGCATAGGAGTGGTTGTGCTGGAAGATAAAGAACAGCTGTTTGTTTATCCCTCTATGAAGTCCTTCTGTCTACTCCACTGTCCAAATGTATATGGAACTGCGTAACTCGATAAAAATGTTTGCAAGGAAATGGAGGAAAGGAAAAAGAGGGTCTGGATATGGAAAGAATGCTTTTAGTGAAACTAAATTGAATAAGAATCAGTTCAAGACCACAGGCTTGTCACAACCACTCGGGTATTATTTCTCCGTGGTGGATAACTCACGTCTCTACTTTTGTATTTATTTCAATTGTATCCGATCATATTTTCTTCCCCCCCCCTCTTCCATTTTCTGTCACAAACTTCAGGTTGTAGTCAAATGGTCTACAATACGTGAGTAAACATGCACTTTAAAGTTGGTGGAAATTGCATGAAATAAAACTTGAATGATTCTTTCTCCAATCCCATAGTGTTTCATATGTAGCTATAGAGTGACAGGGAGGGTTATAAAGCTACGCCAATAGCTATCCCTTTGATATTGAGTATTAGATGGAAGAGTGTCGTGTCAATTGCAAATTGCTTGCACACCCACTAAAATCCTTTTCCACAATGGAGTGAGTGCAGTGGTGAAAGGATGCCAACCAAGGATTTAATGATTCAATCAATGTTCCTCTCCCTTGACTAAACCTGCTCTACACTCAAGAGGAGTGACAGGAGAGGGATTTAAATCCATATGAGTTTGCACACATAGCAAGCTTTTACGGTATACTAAAGAATAACCTGCGGCAGGTTACCTGCCCATGACTTTTGCCGATTGCCACCAAAAGATTCGTTTCTTCTTTTTCCAATGATCTCTCCCCTGTTAAACGCATGAAATGTGTGGGAAGAAGGGATATGTACATGCACTGCATTGACATTTAGGCTGACCAGAGCATTGGTGTGGTGAAAGCTGTTGGGCAAATGTAATAAATGGAGTAATGGAGAGAGCTTTACCTATCGTATTCGAGGCCAATGCAGAGATGACCTGTTAATTGCGGTAGATCCAAGTCACCGAGCACCACAGACGTATCCGAGCAAACTGAATCACAGGACATGGCTCGTTGAAGCGATGGTAGGGAACCATCAGGACTTCCTAAATCCGATTCCGAACCAATGCTGTCCGTCGAGGCTTGGCGTAGTGAGTATGACCGTGCATTACGATAAGGGGTAAAGTTGGGATAGTGACTGGTGACGGGAGGAACGGATGATATGATGGAATTTAAACTCTTGAGAGGATCCCGATTGTCAATGAGCGTGGTGGGTGGGGTGGACTGAGCAACCGAGCTACTTTTACCCTCTTCCTGGTGATTTGTGGTTGGCTGGAATGTAAAATGTAAGCCTTGACTGGGTCGGAGAGGCTCTGCGGCTTTCTGAATCGTAGATCTATTGCTTTCGCTCCCAATTGTGCTCTCAAGGGTTTCTAGATTTTTACTCATGGTGAGTTCATTAAAATCTCGTATTTGATCAAATATCGAGGTTTTATCCTCCACTACAGTAGCTACTACTGGCTCTGGTTCTTTTGCTATGTATGTTTCTGTACTTGGGACTGTTACTACGGGAGAAGTGTATGCAGGCGGAGAAGGCTTTGGTACTGTTGTTTCTATTTCCGTTGCGACTACTGTTGTTATTGAAGTTGTTGTTGTTATTGCTTCTGCTACTGCTGCTGTTGCTATAGGAGGAGACCGAGCGATTTCTTCTACTTTATCAGCCCATGTAAATATTTCTTTGATACTTGTCCCATTTTTTTGCCAGCCTTGGCTTGTGTCAATGAGTTGGTCGTACGAGGATACAGACTGTGGACTGAAGGGATTTGAGGAATCTAATTTTACTCCGTGATCATGATTCGAGAAGGCTGTTGCCGAACTCTGGAAATAATCCGAGCTTGTTGTAGCTGCAAAAGTCCCAGAAGTTGGTAAGGCTGTGGTTGACGATGATGAGATTGGAACAACGGGTGGAGCTGAGAAGAGTAACTCTCCCATTGACATCCCGCTCCGACCGCTTGACGTGGAGGAATGGACACCTGATCTATTAGCACTGTTCCCGGGATCATGTTGTAAGGGTGTTGATGTCTCCAGCACGTACTCATGCGGAGCACTTGACTCTGATGAGGACGTACCTGGAAAGGCTCCAGAATTCTGCAGTGAATGTAGTCCTTGGAGAGTTTGAGAGAAAAATTGTGTGGACGCTTGAAGTAAAGGTAGGAATGGATTCGTCATAGAAAATGATGGTAAAGCTCGGCTAGGATTTGTGGATGAGTTGGATGAGGAGGAGGCCGATGGTGGTGGGGGGATTCGCGGAGGTGGCATCGATGCTGGTGGAGGGTCAGTGAACACCGAGTCCACGGAGCTCTGCTGGTCCAACCGAGCTTGACCAAGTGATTGAGGAAGTGACGGTGCAGGTCTCAGAGGTTGGGGAGGAATGTTGGATTGAGATGGGATTGAAACTGTACTCCCCTGACGAAGTAATTGATAGTCGTGATCTGTCTTGTCGAATCGACGGAAACTTCCTCCACCCGACAAATTTAAATCCGAATCCGATTGAATCTATCGTATTCAGCAATAACAAGACACATTTTTTTTTATCTTTCATCCTCATCACACCCCATCAGTCACCACATACAAGAAATAAATCACAATTAATTCCATCCAGCCTATATACCCTGACTCTTTCAGGCAAACATCACATTAATATGAACGACATGAACGTCATATCGAAGTTAGTCACTCGAAACTCAAAGATTCCAATAATGTCAAAATGCATTTAAACGCTTCTTCTGTACACTGCTACAACAATGTATGTACCTCTGTTCTAGTTCATGTACATATATGTCTTTATTTATCTTGCTCATAAAGCGTGATTAAATTATATCCTCCACTTGCCTGTATTCCGGACGTGTGAAAAGTCCTATATAGCTACTTTTTTGTCAGAACCGTCAAGAACACTTACTAATAAGTATAGCACACATACAAGCATCACAACTTTTATCTACAAAAAATCTTCTACACTTCATCCCGACTCTATATCACAATTATACCAGATTTGCTTACAAGCGTGCAGTCGTGAATCATACTTTTATGTACGTACACATAATAATTATAGCATGCATAAATCTTTGAGAAGCAAAAAAAAAAAACCTTGTAGCTATATATTTTTATATAGACATACTGCCAAGCAAAATACGCGTATTGCAAAAATCTGTCTCCTACATTCTTTCCTATTAAGTGTGGTGAAAGCAAAAGGCCTCCCTCCCTCAATTTTTCCAAAGAATTCTCAATTGCCCATGGTTGAGAAAACAAAATGTCCTGTGATAAAAATTGTTCGGAGACTCAATAGACTGGCTGCGTCAGAGACCATCAACACATTACGCTCAACTCAACCTCCTCAAAAAAAAGTTACGTAATGGGGTACAGTTGTCCCAAAAAAACGTCAGGAATTACTTTAATTACTTACAATGTCACAATAGGCACAGTTAAAAAGCAGAAGCGAGCAGAAAATTCCTTGGTCGTACTATACATGTTCCCAATTCTACTCTACTATGGCAACTCCCCCGTAAAAGGCTAGTTCCAAGAGAGAAAGTTGACAAAAGAAGGAATTGCAAATAACTAAAATTTAAGCATGGGTAAGTGAACATCTATAGTGTATTCAAGTATAGAGACACAAGTAATAGTACGTGAAACCTACGAAGGTTTTTGCTTGTAAATTATAATTATTACAATTGTTGGAACGAGATTCCAGCTCCATGAATTCTTTTAGTGCGCCTTCTGTCCTTGAAGACTCACTCAAATATGTATATAGTATAGACACGAAATAGTAGTGCTATAGTAATGAGCCTGAGTGAAATTCGCTTAATTTTTTAAACAACAGATATTAAGTGTCCCATTATTATGCTTTGGCTTGCGCAACACCGACAAGAGAGTACAGTATAAAATATTACGTCAATACTACATGGAATGTAGGATGCTTTGATTTCAAGTCGATAAAGCTAATTGAAATGTCTCCGGAAGAACTACTACAAGAAGTGGGCTGGTAACGAAGACAAATGAACTGACCATGAATCCGTTAGGATGATACTGTCCGGTTCCTCTAGTCAGAACCATTTTCTCTTCGCGGCTGGACGTGAGCCACGCTCTTGACCAAGTCCATCCTCCAAGGTAACGGCATGCAATGAGTAGAAGCAGCGCCAATATTCCAATCAGGCCAACTATCGTCACCAGAGCCTGTAAGGCTCCCATTCTACATCATTCCAACAATACCACAGCTCCATTATGAATTTATTTTTTCACAACTTTTATTTTTCCTATTATTTCCTGTACCACCCTTTCTATCTCCTCATCCAGTTATTACTGGAATCATGCTATAAAAACTTGACTGACTACAGCTATACACTTGCTTTATCAAGAGAGGCGCTCAGTTATCCTATCACAGAGGCTGAAATCCTATCACAGAAGACGGCTCTCCTTTCGTTGTATATTGACGGACGTACAGACACGGGGTATTTGCTTGACTATACACTACTCGAAAACATGAAAATTCTGTATATCTCTCACTGTTTCCCTCATAAAATTTATTTTTGGTGCATAGATTTTATCACATCGTTCATAAACATTAAAACTCGGAGAAACTACCAACCCGATTGCCGATTACAATTAATATTCAAATTTTTTGGTTACAAGTTTGATTGAAATCACGGTGAAATGTTTTCCCGCAATCCTATTTCACAATGCAAGGGGCTAGTTTATATGTGTTTCTATTTATGATTTTACAACTTCGCTGCACTGCCATCCTTGATGCATACGATGACCGAAAGTTAATATCTCCCAAGGCATAGGGATCTTTGGTGATGGAACGGTTCCATGAAAGGATTCAAGATGCACAGTCTGAGATTGTCATGAAAGGTACTTATAATTTGGTGCATTTAATAGGTTAAAGGAAAATACATAATTATCAATGCATCGAGACAACAAGTCTTTCTCTCTCTCAATTAAAAAGTCTTCAAGATGGTGACACTAATTAAGTATCTCGTAAGACTCCATTCCATGAAATCAACCTACTACCCTGTCTATCAACTCTATAAAAATTAGACACACATGTAAATATGAGTTTAGGCGTGGGCCTGTAGACTTTTCAGTACGTCGTTCACTCAGAAACTCCCGTAGGATTTCCTATGTAATCACTTTGGAAGGGTAAGGAATGGCTAAAAAACCTGCAAGAGAAGCGAGAGAATCAAGTGTCTGCTCTATTAAATATTAACTGACGCAGTAGCGGTGATATTCTGCAGGTAAAGCAAAAAGTTAAGCGCAAGAAATATTTTATTCATGTACAGCATTACCTTGGGATTACATTTATTCGATAAGTTTTTAATGAAAGGGATTGCTACAAATGTAATCCGAGCTGAATTTTTTCAAAAAAAACTTAATAAGATTCTCAAGTCACATACTATTAGTCATATAATTGAAGTTGCAATTACGATAGCCAATATAAATTCTTTTATACAGAAACTATAGTTAACGTAGAATTTAATTTTTGCAGTTGGCTACAGATACGTGAATACACACTATAAGATTATTTAGAGTAGATTGGAGACTATTAAATTTTTATTACGGTTACAGATAATATGAGTGGATGTTTTTCAATATTTTCTGAGTCATCAGCCTCGAAAATCTCATTTGAAAAATATGGACTTTTTGTATGATCAAGGCCAACTTGTATGTATGCTATATACATAGAATGTATATAGAATGTAGATACTACATATATAGAAAATCCTTATAGCTCCAAGTATAATTTAGTTTGAAGAGCAATTTGTACTAGAATCCACATTTACTATGTACCTATGTATTTATGTTTTGTACATGCTAAATTGGATGCGTGAGCGTCTTGTAAATCCCATGTCATCTTAATATATCACTTTCTTCCTGCAGAAGTTGGAAGCAATGAGTATGTACATACATAAGGAATTCTCTAGGGAAGAAAGGAAGGATAGCCTTGCAGGAAAAACTCTTTGGAATCTTCTCCAATAATTCTAGGAAGAATAGGGCTCAATTGACTGAATTTTCAAAACGTGATGTATGAACTTGCTCACTCGCCTTAAACAACTACCAATTACTGCCCGTACATCACTAGATGGGCTAGAATGCACCCTAGAATTTCGGAATGTGTGGGGGCTATCGAGGTTTACAATGCCTCCATTACACCATGATAATTTTCTCCTTTGAACTGTCAATATTCTTTTTGTGTATTATAGTTTTTTGGACACTTATGAAATATTTGTATAGGCTCAATTGTTCGGATTAAATATTTCATGAACTCAATTTTTTGGGGCAGATATTTATTGGCTCATTTTTTTGGATCGAATATTCGTAGGCTCAACTTTTGAGATCAAATATTTTTTAGTTGAATTTTTGTGAAGTAAAAATTGTTTGCTCAATTTTTCTGATCTAATATTTGTTAGCTCAATTTTTTTGGATCAAATATTGATTGCCTCAATTTATGTGACCAAATATTTACCTAATATTTTGGTCCAGCAATTTGGGGAAATATATTGGCAGTAGATGATTCAATTACTTTTTTTAAATTTTTTAGGTTAGGCACAATTGGAAGAAATAAAATTAGGTAAAGCCTTGGAGCGGAAATGTTCTTGGTTCAATGAGCCTGCTTCCCCATTAAATAGTACGTGTGAGTGGAAAATTGTAACGTTTCATAAGCTGGACAATAGTTCTTTAACACGACATGCATCCTAAAACTTGCATCATATGAGTGCATCTAAAGAGTTAACTTGTATATATTTCGGAAGTCGACCATGTTTTATGTTCCCCAAAGTTACCTACTTTTCAAAGCAATTATGAGGAGTAAATTAACCTATTATTATTATAGTACCAAAAAAATACATATTTTTGCTGGGTTTAACGTATTAAGGTATTTCTGCTACAAAAACACACGTCCGTATAACAATGTCATTTGTAGGTGTAATTTCCGTAGGAATATGGATATCCGGTTTCTTGAGCAAAACGGCCCAAGTGTATTGTTTCAATGCTGTGATAACATCCGAATTGTGTGCCAAATACCAATAAGCTCCGTGAGAAGAATGAGGAGAATATATAACTCATAGTTTGTCGTTTTTGACGCATAAGTACGTGCAGCAATAGGAGATTCTTTGCAAACAAACTAAGTATTGAAGCAGTTGAAGAGTGTTTGGAGGGCAGAATAAAAACGATCCTCATGACGTGAGGCATTCCGAGAATTTCTCCACAACCTCCCATTCTTCATGGAAGCAACAAGAGCATTCTATAAGCAGTCGATAAATTTCATAAGAGATCCTCTTTTTTCTCAGCTCATAATTCAGGATTAGCCAAGTATCAAACAGCACTTGGTTCATTAATTCATTGGTTTGAAATCAATTAACTCCATTAATCTTTTTTTCCTCAACAGCTTTATCCTTTCAAAGGAATACGAATAAGTCTAAAGAAGATCAAACGTACCTTTTCCCCCTCAAGTCTTTTTTTTAACTTTCAAGCAATATAAGTGAAAGTAGTTTTTTCTTCTCAGTCTTGTTCTTTCATTTTCATTTTTACAGTTATGTACTTCAGTTCTTTCCTATCACACAGTGCAAATACGTATTTATATGTATGGAGTATTTCTGGGAAAGGGATTTCCTTTTTAGGAATAACATTGTGTGCTTTTATTGCTACAAAAATAATATAATACAGAGAAAGTGACTCACATACATTTTTTAATTTTTCCAACAACCAAAGAAAATTGAGAGCTGAAGGTAGTTTTTGCCGACTAACCTCAGGCCTTCTCTCCTATGTATACTTTTCATTATACGAATACTCTATCCTCACTCTGCTTTCCTCACATGCATAAAATATGATTTCCCTTTCCTGCCGGGTTTCCCTTGAGCGAATTGTAATGCTCACGAGTACTTATAAAAGGTACACATGAGGTAGACATGAGGTGAAAAAAAGTTATATATTGCGGGGATGAGAGGTATGAGTCAAAAGACGTTTCTAAGATTATCTCTGCGCAAATACACACGCAGCTTCTGGCTAAATAGCCACCAAAGACTTGAAAGTATATCTCCTGGTTCTCATCCAACCGAGACTTTCCAAGCTATGCATATGGTTTTTCATTGTGTGTGTGTGTGTGTGTATGTGAGTAAAGCCAAAAGCGTCAATGGCTGATGGGAACTGGCACAACTGTGCTTTCCTTTCTCTCTATGTATGACTCCCCCAGTCATATGTAACTATAGGCTACATAAGCGTTTACAATGGTTCAATGATTCTGACAAGTTTTCCAATTCCCAAGAAATAAAGAACGAGCGTTTTTTTAAAGTAACTCATACCTTTTTGCACATGTACATTTTTACCTGTCCTTTAAAACAAGGAACACACGTGTACTCCGTGGCTTAATATGCTTTATATGTACAGCTTATTACTATCTATACTGTTATATGTTAAGGACAAGCTGGACTTTTGAGTACTTTATTAAATCCTATACTTGAAAATGCCATGTCGTGGGGAGTACATCACACACATACGTACATACACATACAAATACATGGAAGAACATGCACACGGAAGAATTGAATTAACCAGGCTACGGCCGCATTAGTACCTCTACCTACAAGAGAGAAACTTCTTTTGGTCATTAAGTGTGTGTATGTACGTGTAGTTTTGTGAAGATGGAGAATTTCTCCTTGAAGGAAAGCTGTAGCTGACAAGTTGGCAAGTCCATGCCTTTTCTCCACCAGTCCTTCATGAAACATGCATAGAAATGAGGAGAGCTGGAATGGGTCTGAGAGTTGTGTAAAAGTTGGGGCTTACTTGGACGTCATTACTTTAATTAAATAGACTTCCGCTTGTCTCCCTCATTGAGATCATCATGTATAGGGAAATCAAAATGTTGGTGGGAGATTTTTCGATTAAGATAATATGAGTCTCAACTTTACCGCCCCACATGTATAACGGACTTATCGATTTTAAAATCCCAGTCTCCTTCCCCCCCGCTCTTTCCTCCGGATTACATTACCAGTAGGAATTTCATCTTGGCTCCCTATTCACCCGTAGTAGTACTATGCATGTGCATACAAGTGTGTACATGTATAGTTACATTCCCTATATTTCTCTATATTACTCATGTATCTATAGAGTAGCTACAACATACACTTGAAGGCGTCAATCTCTCACGAGGAGACGTAAGGACATATGGACATGTACCTGTAGTTACAAGAGGAAAGTTCCGAGGTAAGTAATCAATCCAGAGAATCACTCACTGTCGTCTAATATATTCCTATATCATAGGAGGACTTTACTAAACAAATACGTCTCAATTCAATCATTCCAGGCTCAAGCAATGAAGATATATAGGACTATGAAGGTGGGTGAAGGAACTGGAATTGACGATGGAGAAAATAATTTTAGGAGGAAGAGAGAAAGCTTGAGAAAGGGGAGAGAGGGAGATTGGGAGAGAGAGAGAGAGAGAGGAAAAAAAGGCAAATCCGTCGTGTCTATTTGCATTCGGCTTCAATTTGTGTATGGCATACTTCTACACAGAGACCTGTCTAATCAGTCAAGCACTCCACGTATATAAGCATCCACACGTAGCAACCCTTCTGCTCAAGTAAGTAAATTCAACCAAGAAAAGTCCTCAATTCCAATGATGCAAAAACTTTTGACCCACACAGGCAGGACTCAGCTGAGTCTCACAATTTTTCCTCCACCCTACCTTCTCCCCTCCTAGAAAAATACAAGCCAGTAATTTCTCCAACCTTTCCAAAGAATAATGTCAATGTTTAGGAGGACTGGCTCTAGAAGCATTCAACCAGGATAAAGTAATCAAGTCATATAATAAATCCAAGCATGAGTTTAGTAGATTGTACAAGTACTTTGAGAGAATCCACCGCGTCACCGCCGCCTCTTTTTCCCCCTTCCTTCCCGCTAACTAACATTATATACGCAAAGTTGAAGGTAAACATGACGGAAGGAGAGCCAGAAAAAAAACCAACCGTCATATATAGTCTCTCCCAAGCCCATAGTTTTATTTTCCTCCAAGTCAAATAGTATTACTAAATTTCTCAGAGTATCATATGCTTCTCTTGCTGCAACAATCATTCTCGCTCCTACAACTAAACTTGACTCAGAAAATATACATTCAAGTAGAGCCGTACCTATATATCTACATAACCGGGTTGTAAAAATACAGACATATGCATTCCCATGCATTTTATAGTAAAGTTGGAACATGTGCCATAATTTGCTATATATATATATATCCAGCGGTTTTTACAACTGGGTTACTTTTACTTCATGTGACTACAGCAAAAGTCACTACAAAAGACGACGTTGTGTATGCAGTCACTTTCCTCCAGTCTGATTCAAGCGGTTTCTATAACATTTATCTATGTACATTTTTTGCAATGCTCTAACACAAATTCCCTTTACTTATTCTCTATATATGTCTCTCTACGTCAAATAAAGACATATCCACCATTTATTCTATCTCTCTCTACCCAGACATACTTAGGTTCAAAGAGTCTTTTTAGCGTTCCCCCATAGAAAGAAACTAATATCTTACATAAAAGTATTCAGGCTCATGATGGAGACTCAAGATACATACCAAAGATACTTTCAGGCACGTACGCCGCAAATTAACAACAGTATATATATTTTGGGTCTATACATTCAAATATATACAAAGGAGTAGGACGTACATATAGGTAGATTTCACAAGGTTTTTATCTCTATATACACTTGCCCTCGACAAGAGGAGGGCAGAAAAGGAGAGAGGATGTTTGGATGTGAGATTTAGAAGGAGTAACAATGACAGAGTGAGCGTACACACCTTTGGACAACTTGTATGAATTTTCCTATGTTATATGTGTTAGAATACGTAGTGTGTAGTATAATGTGTAACTTATTATTACTTCTACCCATAGACCTTTCTCTCTCTCTCTCTCTCTCTCGAATACAAGGACTCTCACTGAAGTGTCAGAGAGAGAGAGAGAACGCGAGAATAGAAGAACGCCACGTCTGTTAACAACAACGAGGATGTTTACGCTCAGAATGCTGAGCGAGTCTCATTCTTATCATTTGGTGCCTAGACCCTTCTTTTCCTAGAAATATGCACTTTGGATAAACTTGTTGACAAGCATTTGCACATTGGTTTTGAGCCTTCCGACGAAGCATCTCTCTCTCTCTCTCTCGCCCTTTCTTTACCCAAGGGATGAACATTTCTGTTTCGGAACAACGCCTCTTCTCCTATATACTTTTCAAGAGTACTAAAAAGAATCACAGAGAGAATCTTGGTCAGACTAAAGCTTTTACCACATCCCATTCTCTTGATATTTACTTTTTGTCAGAAGAGCCGAGGCAAAGTAAGAATTTCATTTGAAATCCAGGAAAAATTCTCCCTCTCACATACATGCTGTGTACATACAACGGTAGAGCTCTGCTCTGCCTGCCATGACTGACATCATTCCTCTCCTCAGCATTCAAATAAATAAATGTACTCGGTTTTCACTGGACTAGAATTGAAGGAGCTTCTTATTTGTTGACAAATACAAATCGTGTTTTTTCTCATTTATCAGCAGGTCTTCTTGTGGGCTACATTGGGTGTGTGTGTGTGTGTGTGTAAATAGTGAAGATTTTCTCCGGATTTATTTCATCACTTTTGCATCAAGTTTGAATATGTATATCGTCCCTTGAAACTTTTTCTCTTTAATTAAGTCCAATCCTTCCTCTAACACCACTTCCATTCTTCTTTCCCACGGCTTTATTCTCCAAATGAAATAATTAGAAATTATAAGGGGGAACCGTACTAATCCCTAGCTGATATAAAAATGACTCTTATTTTAGTCTTCACTTTCTTTTTCTTCGTCTTTTTCTTAGCTCTTGTTTGTGCCTTGGTTGTAGTTGTGTGAGCACTATTTACTACACTGTAGCAAGACTATGTGAAGATCAAATATATGTTTAAAAGGCTGTAGGATAGGACATAATACTAAAAAGAATGGAATGTTTTCTTTCAGGATGTATTCAAGGATGTCGTTATTTTCAGAAAAACTTCATTAAAGAAAAGTCCCCCGGACTTTTACCTTTCATTCTTTATTTTTTGAGGGGGGGGGGGGCAGCCTCTACTTTTCCTTCATTCTTGAGCGTTGGAGGAAATCTCGGAGGATAAAGAATGAAGATTATGTTATTATGGTACAATTCCCATTATTGTTCATTTTATTCCCTAGCTTACACGTTACACGTAGATAGAGAGAGAGAGAGAGAGAGAGAGAGAGAAGTTTTTTTCTTGTGGAACATTTGATTCAACGATTGACCTAAGAATTTTCATTGTGGAAGTTTTAATTATAATAAAAAAATATTGCTATATACTCAGCTAATGCCATGGATCTTATCCCAACTCGTTCAAGTCCCTGGCTTTTCCCTGCCTTTTGGTCATTCGCAGGAACCATTCCACAGTAATTCAGTGATGAGTGGGCTGTATAGTAGCCTCAAGGGTAATGTAGCCCAAGTTTGGCGGTATATAGACGAACAGCTGATTTAAGTTCAACTCCTTTTAAGAAAATTGGCTCAAAAAGTAAATTGTTTCTCAAGACCTAAATTCCATCTCTCTTGTTACTGTAGTGTGTTGGTTGTTCAATAAAGAAGGAAATGTATGGGTGCAGCTGGTAGTTTATAAATAATAAACTTCAAAGGAAGATGGTTGTTTTTGACAAATCTCTCTACCCCCTTGACGAATTCTACTCTTGGATTACCGTCCAATTCTATAGCATCACTCACAGTAAGTACTTTTCACAAGCCGAGCCCGCTATACTACGAGCAGCACTGCCGCACTCACTCAGACACACTTGACTTTTTCCAAGGCGTCAAATGCCTTTTGGGAAATAACTCTGCGAGTCTCAATTGTTCCTAAAGGATTAGTTAATAATAATTATATACATATGTATAGATCTTATATAACCTCATCCCTATAAAATTCCTTTTGTTTCCGCACTAATGAGCTATTAACATTAACTCAGGAGCATCCCTAAGTAAATATAGATATCCTAATAATTAAATTATAGCCCAATACATACGTTAACTACAGATCACTTGAGACCAGAAACTACTACTTGAATAGCTAATGTAGTACTTTTTACTACTACCACTACCACCTCAACCCTCCTTGACTCCTTTAAAACCATTCCATTTTGAAATTGAAATAATAATTCACTGCCCACTAAATATAATATCAGGAGAACCTCCAAGATAGAAATACATTTTCCTTATGTAGGAATTTAGTAGGAAATGCATTGGGGAGCCACAAAAACTACGTGAGGAAACTCCCAGTCCCTAGAAATGTTAAGTAGCCAGATGATTCCTACTTGAAAGTAATTTTGCATTAATTTTAATAACAAACAGGCATGACAGGATAGGATATGGAGCTATACATTTGCCTATATGGCTTTTAGTCAAGTGGAAGTCAATTTGCGATTTGAATTCAGAGGGAAAGTTACTTTTCCACTTCCCTAGTTCCTTTCCCAGTTCATTTGTGCCAGCTTTCGCGAGCATGTGTACTCAGTCCTTTCATAGCTCTCTACTCTATATAACATTCTATGTATGAAAACTTTGGATCGGTGTCATTCATTTGAACAGAACCTGTTTACCTAGCGATTTACACTGCCTTAACCTGTTGGAGAATTCAAGTTGTTTAAACATTCGCTCGATATATAAATATACATGGAGTTTTTCCAATGCTTGTTTCAAATACATACATGAAACTATACTATTATATACTGTGGAAATCAAAGTGCGCTAAAGAGCTTTTATTTACTGGTATTACTACAGGTGCAGGTAAAATTCAAATCATGGATTTTCAAGAGCACGCATATTACCTCGAACGATTGAGGTACCCAACACGGGTGTGGAATGCGTGCAAACACATTAAGTTTTAGCAGCCGACTGGAAATAAGTGTCGGTCAATGTTGCCATGTAAATAGGGTCAGCATGTCTCACATAGGCACCGTATTAGACAACTATTTACTACTGCTACCACATTATATGTATATAGGGATAGCTGTATTTACTTACAGCTGGGCCGTTGAGGGAAAACTGAGCGAATGAGTAGTGAATTCCTACTGACCGACTCCAAAGCATTATAATTGTATGAAGAGGCGTTATAGTTTCTCCTCTCCAACTCAAACTTCATAAAGCTCATAAAGGTAAATAAAATGATTGCCATCAAGCAGGAAGTAAAATTTAGACAACTCACGATACATATATTGCATGTCAACGGAGAATGTTCCACATGCAACGCCATGGGGGAACCATATAAACGAGAGACTCCAAAATAACTACTACCCTTTACTTTGATACAATATAAAGGACTTGCTGCAGGAGAAAAACATTTTCCAACTTGGTCCCTCCTATTACACTGCATATAGACTGTATATATGTATAAGTGTATACAACGTTATATATATAGAGATATATACTGCACTCTCAATTTCCTCCCATCTTGTATTTTTTTGTCACTATTATTTTTCCTTTAGCGTAAAAACACTTGAAACTTTTGAGCATGAATACTCATATTTCTTTTGTTTCTTTTTGAGTTTGTACTCTCACAATCCTCAGTATAGGAAATTCTACTTCCATTATTTAATCTGAAGAAAACATTCTTTTCTTTAACATCACTTTGACCATATAGACATAGAATTTCTACAGTAACTATTTCTTTCTCTACCTTTGTAGTACCTAGGAAATGTTAACTGGAATTACTTTTGAAATTTACAGCAATAATAATTTAACTTTCAATTACTTGTTCCAACAACTTTCTTCACTTTCACCCATTGACTTTTCCTCCTCCACTATTTACGTACAAAGAATCTCAAATAGTCTATTACATTATATTGTAACGGGTTCATTGAAGAGAATTGAACTTTCCTGTATACAGAGAAAATATACATGTTAGAGAGTGAGGGAGAGAGAGAGAGAGAGGAAATAGCATATTGACAAAAGCTTCATATTAACGAACTGAGTCAGTCGTCTTTCTCTTATCTTTTTTCCTATTATAGTCACTATACAGAATCTTTTGAGAGAGGTTTCTCAAAAGGCTCATTCAATGATGAGAAAGCAGGGAAAGACGAATACATTTTGCTTGATCAAACATAGCGACGCGTGTCATTTGAATGCAATGTTTATTTGTGTGTCCTTTTTACATATATTTACTTTGAAAAGAATTCCTAAATAGTTATTTTTCTGTGTTAAAAATAGGCAGCTATAGATACATGATTTTTCATATAGTATATAGGAATTATGATTTCACTTGGAATTCTTTTAATATTCTTGGACGTGTCCGTGACGTGATAAAATATGAAGGATGATCATAAAAAGTCAATAGACTCATACATTACTTATTTATTTGACGTGAAAAAGCTTGAGGAGGAAAGAATACTGCAGAGCAGTAAAACAATTTATTATTATTATTATTCTCATGAAAGCTTTAAACTTTAAAGGTTGGATGGTCCAAGGGAGCAAAAATAGGGATAAAGTGTTGTATAGGAAATAAGGGAAAACGTGAAGAGAAAGTTTATATTTTATTTCCAAGAAGGAAGAAAAGTCCTGTAGTAGTTTAGTTTGAGAACAACCTGTAGACAACTTTTATCTTTACGGAGATGAAAACCTCGTTGGAGTAGTATCGACATGAGGATGTCAAAGAAGTGAGAGTAAATGGGAGACAAGTGAGGAAGTTCCCATTGGGAGTCAAGCTGTTCATTGTTCCAAGTCTATTTCTTCACTGACTCTTTCGTGGGAAATAAGTAAATAATTTAGTGAAAATGATTCGAAAGGGGAGGGAAGAAGAACGGCTGAGTAAGGAGCTCCTGTCAGGTTGGTCACATTTCATGGTATGATATTCCCATTCGTCAAATTATATTACTCCTCACAAAAGTACTTGTTTAGAAGGTTCATAGAGTTTTGGAGGTGTGTGTAAGCTGATTCAAATGGAGAATCAGTGTAAGATGATTTGGGAAGTTGGAGAAATTTACATACGCAGATATACACATACAATGGTGTATTTACCTATGTGCTTTCTCTCCTATGAATAATCCGCACTGACCTGATTACTTAATTTGACTTGGGAATTTGAAACGTCTGGGCCATGTATGTAGGGATGGTTGTGAAGATCCGACCGAGGATTTTCCTTCCATTAAATGATCGTCGTCACATGGCACAATTCTTTATCTCTCAAATGGCCTCACCACTCTCGTCATTTGCATTCACTCCGACTTTGTCACTACAAGTGCGAAAGTTTACCTCTCACACTCTGCTCCTATGTGCTCTCCGTTCCGAGAAGAATATAAGTATATAGCTACGTGCATTGAGTAAAGGGAAATTTCCTGGAGCGTCTACCTATGTATTTATACATACATACTTACAAGGCAAACTCATTCCATTGGTTGCAGGTGGAGATGGAGTATTTGTCCTAATAGGTACATATTATTTGAACATGCATGGGCAAGATGAGAGTCGTAGCTTGTGTATTGATGTAATTCCATTAACTAATCCACCATACAATTTTCCCTTGAATGTAGATCATTAATTAATTCCATTTTGCAAACTCACACTGCTACTCGCATCTCTCTCTCTCTCTCCAACAAGTGCTAATGAAGGAGGTACACTGGAATTATTTAACTTATACTTTTGCCAAGGTCTCCAATTCTCTCGAGTATAGTGTGAGCAGGAGAGAAACCATGACATTGGAAAAGGAAACCATGGGAAAATAGAGCCGAGTGTGTAGTTGTAATACGGACCTTGCAAATGGAACAGAAGAAAGCAAACAAAAAACCGCGGAGTAAACATTATGCAGACTATATTGAAAACTCAGGCCACTCATACATATTTGGTACTCCCTACTATTTCTCTATAGGCTCTACAGTATGCTCCCTTAAAATTATAATAAATTACCTACCCGTCTGTTTGCCCGGGAAGGCGGGTCTAATTGGTAGAATGGATTGCACTAGAATAATTATACACCTGGACATTTAAGGACACCAAGATTATCAAGTGAAAAATCAGGGGAAGGAAGGAGTCTGCATGGCAGGTGAATTCCATAAATGAAATCATGCCCATATTTTCCCAACCAACTCCCATCTCAAGTAATATTATTTTTTTCCTTTTCTCCAGCTGGAACAAACACCACTGGTTGTTTTATAATAGAAAAATTATTCTTATTTTCCTCCATAGATATGTAACTTGAACAGGTTAGAACAAGAACCTCGTTGCAGTCCTTTTTGAACCCTACCCCAATAGTAATATAGGAAGGATGGCGCGAAATATCGGCGAGGAGCAGCTCTGCCTAAATACCACCATGAAAATATCCATTTAAAATTGTGATGCAGTTATTGCAGTAGACCTAATAGACTAAAGGCATTTAGCAATTTCTACGGAATTTTCAATGAGTATTAAAATTATCCCCGTAGCCATGTTCAAAAGTATGTTTGGGCTAATTATTATTATTATAGAAAATAGCATTGTATATTAGAGCGCTATTATTATTAATATCAAAATAATAGACGTACCAACTTGAGCACTGGTACCACCATAATATTTCAACTTAATCACTATACTATATAGCATTGTGCCAAAGCAATATTGCTATTTATCCAGAACTGCATAAGGTTTGCATAGGAGTTTCGTGAGCATGATGCAAAGTGCAATAACTTGTGTGTTTAATATGCAAAGAGGAGCTGCGAAACGTGCCTGCGGACCATTCTATTTACAAAAAGAGGTTTGTATGGTGTCAGAGATATAAAACTATATATTTATATATATAGTGAGAGGGGGTGAGAGAGTTAGTGTGCGAGCCAGAGCGAGAGAGAGAGAGAAAGAGAAGTAATAAGTGAAAATGAGGAGAGAAAAAGCCAGTCCGTTCAATCTACCCAACATCAACACCCTCGCATAAATAAAAATGGGTACGAAAATTTAAAAAGAAAACATGAAATTTCGAAATGCCATTCCTACAGCGCAATTATTTTTTAGTACACCAAGGAAGAAAGGGGAATCTCATAGGAAAATATACAAAAACGAATTCCCATCAAATTGGATTTTACACCGGTTCATCATTAATTGAATATAGATCACTTACATTTCGTAAGCACACTTGATTACAAACAAACGTATAATATGTGCATACGTCCCTATTGTTATTCTTGGTGTTCATGGGTGGCTTGGTGGATTGTTCAGCGGCTAACTAAATCCCCTAAGCTTGTTATCAGTTTACAGGGAAAGGATCCATTGAAATATCATTGTTGACTTAGGTGGAAATACAAAGCAAACGGTCCTCTCTCTTCCTACCAACTCTCTTTTATTTACTCTTGAAATGGGAAAAAGAATTGCATTATAAGGGAATAACTAACAATTTGACAAGTTTCGACGAACCAAATTCAATCCAGTAGTATCTGGTATCTTTATACACATATATTTGTACATTGCACGTATATACGTAATAGCTTAATATTCTCCTCCAATTTCCATCTATGTAGTAATCCGTGTGGATATCGAGTTTAAAAAAAACTTATTAAAGGCTGTTCAATACAATGCCTGAATTGAATTCTATTCCCAAATTGATTGATGGATGGTAGTTTGGGAGTTCAATTTTTTATTTATATTTTGTCATACATATTTTTTACTTTGCTCCGTAATGGAAATAGACAGTGCTTCAACTTTTCTCCTCTCATGTGGAAAGGCTTGGGAAAAGAAAAGGGACGAGGCAAGGTGCAAAAAATAAAGTAGGAAAAAGAAAGTGGAAAAGACTCACCGAAGCCAGGGATAAAAACTTGATTTTTCGACGACAGGGCTGTAGACTTTGAGAACCTATTTTGTTTCCTTCGGCTTCACCTCAAGACTTGGCAACTATAAGACAAGAAGTGAATCCTTCATGAATATAGTGACAAATATAGGAGAGGGAGAATGACACAATAAAAAAAATTCTTCCAATTCTTATTTGAACATACAGGAAAATGTCTTTTTGTCTGTTCCACAGTTCCACGAGCAAAGCCAGAAGAGTGAGATGAGAAAAAGTGTAGAAGAAGAAGAAGAGAGAGAGGAAAAGTTAGTGGAAGTTGGAATTAAACCTGAACATGGACAAGGTGTAGAAATGATATAGGCAAAGTATTCTTTACTCAAGGAGGAAGATACTGATGATTTGATTTATGTAGGTACGACGTACAATGAAGAAGGTACTGATGCAAGACGTAAAGGCAAGATCACATGCTGTTTTAACTTTAGCACAGGAAAAACTCAAAGACTGTTCTTTGTTGTAAGGCTGTAGTATTGTGTTGAGAAGGGGACGATGTTCAATCTCTTCTCATTCGTTCCTTTCACTTAATTCGAATGCACTTCGGTTTCCTGCACTTTTCCTCTAGCTCTCTCTCTCTCTCTCTCTCTCTGTCTCTCTTTCGCTCCGGTTCCAAGTATACGTTCCTTCGTTTTCACATAAAACTTGAGACTCTAAATGATCAGACGCTACAGCCCTTCTTTCCCTCTATCTCACCAAGCTCGTTTCTCTCTCTCTCTCTCACACACGCCAAAGCTTTTACTTCTTCCCCAATACGCTCTATATTTCACTCCGGCTAGCTTTTAGCTCTGTAGCTCTGCTACTACTACCAGGGCTGTTACAACTACTAGAAGATTTTAAGGGAAAGTTGGTCACAGACTACAATATAAGATTCCCCCTTACTGCTTTTCCTCTGTACAGCTATTATACACACTGCAGCAGTTGTAGAGCGAGGGAGCAGTTCCGAATAGTTCCGAACTTGTGTCGGCCCAGGCGGTGGTTTTTCCCCCAAAATATTAGTAGAGTTGCCATCTCAGCATTAAAATAATTCACATATATATATGTGTGTGTGTACATATGTATATGTAGGAAACATGATCTATACAAGATTACCATGAAACCGAATCATTAGACTTTGTCACCCAGCATACATTTCAATGGTTTATGAAAAGTATCCAGCCTGACAGTAGATGTGCTAATTATTATACTGCCCAATCTCACGTTATTATTGGGAAGCATAAGAGCCGTCCGAACACTTTCTTTTATGTGGTGCTGCTACATGGGAGCGGAGCATTGGAAACAGCAGTAGTTTAATTACGTGTGGAACTTACAATACATACTCGCGCTTATTTTATGTCATTTGTCTACATTATTATTGTTGGTCATTTAGTATGATATCGCGGTCATAAATAATTATCTTTTACTTGATGATTACCGTTCTTGCTGTTTTTATGTGTTGTAGCTGGCAACTTTTACAATGCATTTGCATGGATTTTTTGGCCATATTTTACAATAAAATACTTGCATTTAATTTTTGTACATGTTTAACAATAAAATATTTACATTTAATTTTTGTGCATATTTTACAATAAAATACTTGCATTTAATTTTTGTACATGTTTAACAATAAAATATTTACATTTAATTTTTGTGCATATTT